>JAOTRH010021603.1:0-22048 GCA_034768845.1 Heliamphora exappendiculata | reverse complement strand
AAACGGCAATGTTAGGGCCCGAGCTTGTACATGAGACCACAAAAAAGATCATTACGATCCGTAAACGTTTAATAACCGCTCAAAGCCGTCAGAAAAGTTATGCAGATAGAAGAAGAAGACCGTTAGCATTCAAGGTGGGAGATCACGTATTCTTGAAAGTTTCACCGAGGAAAGGTTTAATGAGGTTTGGTGAGAGTGGGCAGTTATCGCCGCGTTTCATCAGCCCGTTTGAAATTCTTGATAGAGTCGGGGAAGTGGCCTACCGTTTAGCCTTACCGCCGCAGTTAGCCTCGGTACACAATGTTTTTCACATGTCCATGCTACGTAAATATGAGCCGGACCTGTCCCATGTCTTGGATTAGACGGAGTTGAGGGTTAACGATGATATTACCTACGAGGAGAAACCAGTGAGAATCCTTGACACCAAAGTACAAGTTTTTCGAGGGAAGACCATTCAGTATGTAAAGGTATTGTGGCTTCATCGTTGCATCGAGGAAGCTACGTGCGAACGAGAATCAGAAGTTTATAGAAATTACCCCGAGTTGTTCGGTTCATGACGTGTGCGTGATTTCGAGGAAGGATTATCCCAAGTGGGGGAGATTGTAACGATTTGGACCCTAGTTAATTTTGAAAACTTAATATATATATATATATATGTTATGTCTCGTGGAAATATTTGGGAATATAAATTATGCACAAAAATTTATTCTTGAGCTCGTATGTGTTCATTAGTGATGGTAAAAAGTGGAATTATATAGGACAACGCGGTTGGATGACGTTGTGTGGTCGTATGAGTCTAATGTAGCCTTAGTGAGTTGGAAAATTGTAGTTCAGGTTTGACCGCTCGAGCGGTGGGAGGGCAGAGTGTTCTTTGGAGGGTGACCGCTCGAGCAGTGGGGGTCCGCTCGAGCGGGCTACTACGGATCTGTTTTCTTTTAAAAGGCACGAGGGACCCTTTTTCTCCCATTCCTTCTCTTCCTCTCTCTCTCTAAAGCATAAGTGAGGTCTACGGTTTAGATTTAAAGAGTGTAGGAGCCCTCTTAGCCCTTCTCAAGGAGTTTCCTTGCATTTCTCTCAGTGATTCAACTGTTGGGGAGCCGATATTGCTCTTGGAAGACGGTGTTCTCACCTCGTAGTTAGAGATCTCCATGTTTGGAGCTCGTATGAAGCTTTTTTTGCAGATCTAGCTTCCTAAAGGTAGGATCTAAGACTCTCTTTGAATACTCACGTGAGATGTGTCGTATTTTCTGGTTTTATGAAATTATGAGCATGAAACTTGTATATTCGAAACCCTAAAGTTAAATTTGGTGATGATAAGGGTTTTCTCTTGGGTTTGTGGAAAATTTACCATAGCTCTATCTTGATATTGTTCCATCATGTGATTAGAGTAAGAAATGAGAGATTAGGGTTTAAGTTTTGGGATACAACTATGAAATTTGGGGGTTTGAGTTTAAAGAATTGATGTGAGGAAATTAAAATGATTTAGGGTGAATTTAGTAGCCATTACAGCCTATTGTGACTTGATTTCATAAAACCATGTGATGTATGTTTAAGATAACTCAAAGCATGAGTTTTGTTGAGTAAAACTAATGAACATGTGAATGTGAAGTCATATGACGATTAATACGGGTGTAAGCCCCAAATAATGTGATTAAATGAGTTTGGTGAGAGGAAACACATGGGTTGGACTCACGTGTGTGTCTTGGGTTGTGACATAAGTATATAAAAAGGGCCGAATTGAGATCCAAAGGATCGTTTAAGGTTGGGTATGAGTTGCTCCACGGTGAAAGACTGGAAAACTGCGCAGATTGGATTTTCTGCCCGCCGGCTAGTGAACCGGGAAAGGATGTTATTGAGTTCTCTGCCCACCGACTGGTAAATTGGGAACAGACGTTAGTTGTGTCGGGGTATAAAACATCTCGTTACACTATGGGGCCTGTGTGGCCGGGTTGGTTGTAACGTTACGCGGGTCTATACGTTTGTCCGGCGTCGGCACCTATGTTTGTTAACCACGAGTTGGTGAAATACAAAGAATGTCAACTGTGAGTGTGTAGATGTGTGTTATAACTTATTGGGTTAGTAAAATTATAACTTGAGAATTGAGGATGTTAAATACGTTGGGTTGATTGGGAATTGGGATGATTAAGAGTAATAAACTATAATGATAATTCGTTTTATATAAACCTGGTTATGCATGGGAAATTTTCTTTGAATTGAAAGATATAAGTTGATTAAGATTGTGTGTATATCCTGCATAACCATCTTCGCATGTCATGCATATATTCAATGTTAGTCTTGTTCCTACGAGTTTTGGCTCATGTTGTTTAACAACATTTCAGGTGATAGCGGAAAGAAGGCCATGGAGTAAGACTGATTGTCGGCGACTCTTTTTGGATACTTGTTAGGATTACACTTTGTTATTAATTGATTTTAGGGAGTGAAATTGTAAAGATGTAATCCCTATTTATTTAAGCATTTGGAATGTTGTAATTAAGGATTGGGATGCGGTTGTTGTAAAACCCTACGGTTATATATCCATGTGATGTATGCATGTGAGGACGCTATTATTCAGGTTTATTTATGTATTTGATTCCTCAATGAATGATTTTTTGGCAACGACATTTAACTAATGATCGAATGGTGATTTTGCTCTAAATTTCGTACTCTTCTTTTAATTTTCTCCTCTTAAAACAGGTTTAAGGAGGTCTGTTATTTGAATCTTGTTTCCTAAAATATAGAAGTTTTTCACAGTTTTTGGGTAAAAACTCACGGGTGTGTCATCGCACGAGCGGTGAGGTGTCCGCTCGAGCGGTCTCCGCTGGGTTTCGACGTCAAAAATTGTTTTAAACCAAGTTTCTCATAAATGGATTTTAAGGCGTAAATGGGTTGTTTAAAGGCACCATTTCTAGAAAAGGGTTTTCACACCGGTTTGGTCTCATAAACATATTCGATTTATATTAAAATGGGACCGAAGCGTTACACATTCATTCATATTTACATATGTTAAATATTACATCATAAAGGAGTTCTGAACTGATTAAAAGTATTTAACAATTATAGTTTCACCAAGAAATTTCAAAATATACAATAAGCACAGGGAAACTGAACAAAAGAACAAAAGGCGAATATTTAAATCTTCAGCAAGCATCGTCGGGATTCTCCTGCTCCTGGAACTTTCACTGGTAATCGTAGGTTTCCTCTCCTTCGAGGACCTCCTTTTCAAAGATTTCATGTTCCTTACCTGTGACACGAATTCCATGAGCCAAATCCCAGAAGTAAACTCCCTAAACCTTCTAACTAAGCTCACAACAAAATATTCTACAACGCATATCATATAACACCCAATACCATTTAAGGTCAAGGAGACAGACAAATTTAACAATTATGGCAAGGCAAGCATATATAAGAACAGGTATATAAGTGCGTGATGCAAATGAATGCGATGCAAGTTCCCAGCCCAACATATACCCCGAATCACAACACGAATTCCACGTCGGGAATTTCCATAGTAGACTTTATAGGAGTTGAAAACAAAAGCCATCATCGCGCCTCGTTGCGAATAGTAAACGCGCGCCTTGGATTCATACCTCAACTATTTTACTCAATCGCAATGGTGTGGGGTCCGAGCCCCCTCCTAGGCCCCCAAAAATAATTTCCTTCATCAAACAATTTCCCTCATCAATTAACATCAAATAAGTCAGTTTGTCCCACCTTAAGACTCGTGATGCCTTTACCGGTGTCAATCCAAAGTCTACATTACAAAAACAAATCAAAACCAGAACGACAGTGACGAACCTATGGTGCTCAACAATATTTATGATAAACCATTTCAAACACTGGGGACGCACCCAGGGTGTATAAGGAGAATATATCCCAAAATATTTACAAAAATGGCAATTAGGGACGCTCTAGACTACGAGCCGAGAAAAGAATAATTTCAACATATCCAAACCCACAATGATAGATACGGAAAGGACTCCAATATGCCAAAATGTAGATGTGACAATGCCCATGATGTACAATATGGATCTCAAGTGCAACTATGTAAAGTATGGCATCAATTAGCATGGCAAAGTTCATGGTACAACTCGCAAATGATAAAGTACAAGTATGTAAAGTACAAGCTACAATTATCAAGGTATGATTCAAAACTTGTTGACATGAGTTCTAATCATCATACTTCCACTTAAAAACACTAACCAACTAATCCAAACTAATCATCACATAGAACTCGGGTCTCACAATAAGGGTACTCAAACACACAGCAATTTTAAAGGCTAAGTTCGAGTATTAAATGTAAAGGGTCGATAGGGTTTGGGGCATCTAGACTTGGAATCAAGTTATAATTTTTAAACACCATTTAGATAAAAAAAAAATTTCTACAATCCTTATGTTTAACACTAAGGCCAAAACTTAAGGCAAATGGGTGAATAAAACATTCTAAGAGAAAACGGTTCAACACTTTTCTCAAAATTTTATTGAAAATACGCGGTCTTGGGTTCGGGGTATTAAGTCAAGTCCAAATGATCCCATTTTTTGATATATTCTATTTTAATTTGTCCTCTACAAGTTTCATGTTTAGTGATATGGGTGGTTGTTTGAAACAAGTTAGAGTTTTTGGCCTTTTTATAAAATAGGTTTTGTCAGCCGCCAAAACTCAGCAGAACCGATTTTGCACAAAGAGTTTCAAACGATTTTGAGGGACCTTCCCAAGGTATCTAGGTCTGCTTTTTGGACATAAAGTAGTTCCATATGTTACCTACAATGTTTATGTAGACCACGTTTGGAGTAGGTCACTAAAAATAGGATTTTTGGCTATACAAAAATGTGTGACAGAAGTCTCCTTTGATGGCTGAAACACAACAGAAAGTTTCAAAGGGGTTTTGACTTATCAAAACTCAATATGTTGTGCTCATTCGTGGTGGGTAGTTAGATATACATATTATCAACAACGTTTATGTTTAGGTCGGTA
Organism: Heliamphora exappendiculata; assembly: GCA_034768845.1. Taxonomy (NCBI): domain Eukaryota; kingdom Viridiplantae; phylum Streptophyta; class Magnoliopsida; order Ericales; family Sarraceniaceae; genus Heliamphora; species Heliamphora exappendiculata. The sequence goes on along the minus strand of JAOTRH010021603.1, from coordinate 17,076 downwards.
TTGTTGGCTGGTCGAAAAATGACACTTTGATAGAATTGCAATATCTCAAGTTCTACTTACTCAAATGGGTTGAAACCAACTTTGGATGAAAGATAACACAAAAATATAAATCTTGAAATAAAGAACATGCTTAGATCAATGTTCTACATTGAGTTATGGAGTTCCAAAGTTAAGGGCAAAAAAATCAAAGTTCTCAAAAATCAGGTCCCTTTATGTTCAAGTCTCCTACTTATCATATATCAAGGTTTTGTTCCATTTCTTTGTATGCTTGTGTTTTAGACATGAATATCAAGGTTCTAGAGCACTTTTAAGTCATCAAACTCAAAAATAACAACACACAAACACATCTCATATCATTCTAGAACACAACTGTCCCTATTTCTCAACTACAATGCCTTTTCGGTTTGTTTTCGGTTTTCAATTTTTAAAGTGTTTAAAGAGATGAGTTGACAAATAGTTTGGGTGATATTAGACATAACGTTTAGAGGTTTTACTTACTTTTTTAGAGACTCAAGGGATGCTAGGATGAAAGGACTTATCTTTAGGAAAACACCTCTCATTGGTTCCTCCTTCCTTTCTTTCTTCTTCTCCCTCATTTCTCTCTCAAACTTGTATAACACTTCAAGAACACTCAAATCTGGTTTCTCTCCTCTCTTGGCCGAAAATAATGAAGGGTGAAGAGGGTGTTTGGCTTGGTTTATATAGAGAATGCTAGGGAACACCATGATGAAGTTTAAGTCCTTTTTCTCCTTTTTTTTCTTCCACTTCACATGGGTTGAATTGACATGAATTGACATGGTACAAGTTTTGAGGATTATACATCAGATATGGGGAAGGGAAATACAGCTAGGGTCATTTTGGGAAGGCAAAAATCTAACCCCACATCAATCAAGGGGTTTTGCATTGGTTTATGTGCCCTTTTGTGCAAGAAAATGCTTTAAAAGTTAATTTGATGTATCTTTTTGGTGTGTTTTCCTACTAAAATTTATTATTTTAGTATGTTTATGATAAATTTAGTATTTTCATGAATTATCGTAGTTTTTATAGCAATTGATTAAGTAGATGTAGTCTTTTAAATCAAATTAAGCTAGTTTGACAATATATGGCTTTTTGACTTATTTTATTATATATAAACTTCATTAATGATTTTCTTTCTTTTGTTAACCTATAATACCATATTATTATGTATATTACTTGTTCAACAAGTGTTGGATCAACATAATGCTTGCTTTGATACATTTCTCATCTTTTTAAGCCTAAAAGAAAGCAAAAGGCTACTTTTTGGCACAAATTCCAATGTGACCGCCCCCTGAGGGGCATTTTTGTAAATTTTTATGTTATTTTATTTTTTGATACTTAATTGTACTTAAATCATTGATTTAGGGTGTCCATGTATCAAAATTTGAGTTTTTAAGATTTTTTACTATACTAGAGGCAAAACAGTCATTTTACCCTACTTGTGAAAATTTTTTATTTTTAATCTTATATTTCATATTATTTACTTAATTTAGAATATTGGGAGGTTCTCCAGGTATTAAGGTTTTGTTACTTGAGTTTTGGACATTTTTAGGATTTTCGGATCGAATTAGGGTTTCGGGTTGAGTTAAGGTTTCGAACCTCTTCCGTGCTCTATAGCCTCGTGGGCTATCCGTCACTAACGCTTAGGGTTTGGGCTGAATTTTTACACGGGTCATTATCAACTGGGTTGTTACAACTAGGGTCCAAATCGGGTCGTTACACTCTATGCAAGTAATAACTCTAAACAGAATATACAAGATATCAAAAATGAATAACAGAGAGCTTAAAACGCACTTTCATGATACTGGCTTCACAAAAAGCTCACGACCGTAACTACAGGATTTAACGGCCGTGACGAAAATGAAGGAGAATGAGGCGGCCGTCACATTTACATAACCTCAAAACATATAGATATGAAGGTGTATAGAATGGAGACCACGACCCATTTGGTCTAGGTCAGATCTACCATTCATTACCCAACAAAAAGATAAATAGAGGTACAGAAATAAGAAATACTAAATAGAGCAATAAAATGGTGTACAAACTTGAAATCTATACAATAAAGTAGAGCCAATTTTGCCAAAATATGTGTGACATATTTTCAAATCAACGGTAAAGATTATGTTCTCACATAAAATGCAACGCCATCCTTCGGTCAAAAATCCCATGCCCAAAATGTGTTCTGCCCATCAGTGCATTCCCCCTCTTTCTTTCTTCTCTCTTTCCCTCCCTCACTCTTGACCAGACGCTATAATGCCCCATCGCCCCGACGCCCTCCTCTCCCATTTCTCTATTCCTTTTCTCTCACATACCATCGACACCATAATGCCGCGCCGCCGTGGTCACGTTGCTGAGCTTCCACCACCGCGCCACCGTCCTGACACCGCCGTTCTATCGTCATCATCCTGTCGCCGTAGCTCTACCTCCACGCCACCGCCAGATCTGTTTAGGTACAATTCTCTCCCTCTCTCTCATCCATTTTCTATCACTATTGTGAATTTTTGATCCCTTATTGGATAAGTGGCAACATTTTCTCTCCATCAGGAGCTTATTCAAATCTTCAAATAACTAACAGATAGCAAACCCCTAACCCTAAATCTTGACAATTCTCTCTCTATCTCTCTCAGTCATTATGTGCATCTATATTTATGCAGTTGATGATTTGAGGTTCCCTAATTTTAACAATGGGGGTTTCAAATCTCCGAGCAACTTATTCGAAGGCTCCCAATTCCTTTTACAAGGTAAGTTCTATTACTTCCGCACACAGAAAAAATCCTATATATAAATAGAAATGTGTTCTTTTTTGAGTTCTAGAATTCTTTCCAATTCATATTAATCCTATATATAAATAGAAATGTGTTCTTTTTTGAGTTCTAGAATTCTTTCCAATTCATATTGCAATTTCTTTCTTGGGTCTCTATAATCTTTGGTTGTATTTCCAGTAAATTTCAATTTAGTGTTGTTGGGTTTAGCTAATTTGTAATTGTAGTGATAGGGAAAAATAGAGATTGGGAATATGGGAAACCATTCGGCCTCTATATAATTCAATGTTATGAGAATATAGAGAAGGTTCAAGAATGAGTTGGGAAGTAAGAATAATAATTCCTGTCAAACAATTAGGTGGGTTGGAAAAATAGCATCTTATGGGTTAACAGTTTGAGAAATAGGATTTGTTGACCTAAATAGAACATTGGTCTTTTGGTCCATCTAACTCATGAGAAAATAGGGAACATCCTTATAATTTTTAGTTCTGATTAGTAATATGTGTATACAGGCTTCTAAAGCAAACTGAAAAAGAAAAAGAAGAAAGATAGACAGGTAGAATTTTGCAAGTTCAGGTAAATTCCTCTTGATTTCGTAGGCATGCCTAAATGATTATTCCAATCATGCTTCAACACGCCATATGAAGTTGTGTCTCTGTACTTTATAACTTTATGGAGTTGACTTATTTTATTCCAAATGTGGTTCTGTGACTGTTTGATTTAATCAGTAATCTTTTGCCTCATTTTCCCACGTGTGATTCTATCACTCTGATTATTTGACTGTGGTTTCTTGGTTTGTTGGGGAAAATAGAGCACAATAATAGAGAGGGAGATGGAGAGAGAGTTGTATGATAATTAGACTCTTTTCAGTTCTTTTATTTTTTTTTCAATTCATTCCAACAACCTGAATTATTGACTGTAATAATATCTTATGTTTCTTTTTCATGCTTAAATTCGAGTTGATCAATTTGATATTTGTTTCTTGAGAAAAATCATGCTTCAGCTAATTCTATAGGCGCCTCTCACCCGAGTCTAAAAAACTAATAAAAACATGATCATTATTATGTATTTGATGCTTTTGCTATTTTTTTAGGCACTTCTTAATGACTGAATTGAGCTGGTTTGTTGGTGAAGGGTGTGGCTAGGGAGAGCAGGGTGTGGAAAAATTCTAATTCAGAACCTGCAGTGTCATGGGTTCTATTTGCTGGCAATTTTTTTTATGTGTTGTAGACAAAGCTATGAATCCTTCTATTTATTTGCCTTCTGTTTGCTGATATTTTTCTATATTTGTTTAAAAGGATAAATTTAGAAATTATAATATTGAATCACCTAATAGAAATGCACATAGTTTTTAACCTTTCAGGCATGTTGGCAGCTATTAAATTTATTTGTTAAGATTTAGATTAATTAATATAATGGCCATCTTCCTAAGTGGGGTCCTTCAAAACATGCAGATTACTTGATTAGTGATTTTAATTTGGATTAATTAATGTAATGGCTATCTTTCTAAGTGGGGTTCTTCAAAACATGCAGAGTACTTAATTAGTGATTTTTGCATGTTTAGGGTGAGCTTACAAAGTGTTATAAAGAACCCAAACTAATAGGAATTCAACCAACTTACTAGGCTTGCTTACGGTACAAATAGAGAGATGGTTTGTATTTTTGTTTTGTTCTAGTTTAGCAATTTTGCTTTGGCCCTTTCTTTCTTATGGTATTCAGTTGTCTTTGTTTCTATTTTTAATTTTGTAAACTTCAACTAACTTTCTATAGTTTACAAGAATTTGTTTTGTTGAGTTGTATAGTATGTGCCTTGATAAAGCAATTTAGGAGCTATGTTGTTCCTTTCTTCTATGGATCGTTGGACTACTATATCCAATATTTATGGGGCGCTACACTAATTAGGTGATTTTTATTGATCAATCTCAATTTCTTCTATCAATATCATGTATTCGTTTTTTTGTGAGTAACAAATCAAAAAGATTTTTCACGTCCGTATTATCTTGCTTTGTTGAGCTTTCTAACAGTATTATAATTTATGTGGTCTCAATTTAGTTGAATTTGGGAGAAATTTCTATTTTACAAATTTCATAGAAAGCATAGTGATGATGAGAATACTGGTGCTTAATTTGGAATCGATAACATTGGTACTCTTTTATTCTTTCTTTTCTCTATGTTGATTTTTTAGGTGGTCTGCCCATCCTACTCTTGAATCTTGATTGTGTTTATGTGTCCATATATGCATTTAGCAGGACAAAATAGAGTAGTGTTATATGTTAATCGTAGATTCAACCTCTGGTCTTGGTCACCACTTTGACAAGCGTAAGTTTGATTGATACCACAAACTAAAATGGAGTCATGGATGTTTCTTTTAGAATTGACAATACAAATGGTTATTTTTAATTACTACTACATTCTCTATGAGGTTTCTTTTTCTGACAATGCTACTTCTAATCATCATAGGATTGAATGCTTTTTCGGTGGATTTTTTTATTTTTTCTAGGCCTTTTGTATTTTTCCCATACACTTTTACTTTGAATTTGTCTTTTTCCACAAAAAAGAGCGCGGACATGAGACGAGAAATGGCATTTTCTTATGGCGCTTTGAATTTCTCTGTTCTAATTTTAGGTAACAAATATATGATCTTTGTTCATTTCTTTTCTTTGATTTTAGGTAACAAATACTTGCAATTTTCGTTATGCATATATCATTTTTATTGCTTCCATTTTATTACTGTTTGGTTGTCAAGAAATTGTAAGAATTGCAAATATCTAATTTTTTGTCATTGTTGTTTGATGTGTGTTTAAAACATTGTCACATATACTATTTGAGTATCAAAAGGATAAAATAAGCAAAACAAATGGTATCATAAAACCCGCCCATAGTTAAATGATTAAAGAAAAAGTTAAATTTTAATGACATCACCTAAAAGTTGATTTCGAAAGCTGGGGGAATAATGTGCATTTATCATGTGGATAGCCAAATTTTTTTGTTGAAAAAATTGTTGGATCATTTTTTTTGACCCAATGAATTCTCAAACCATGTGAATTATAGTGATAGTAATGTTGGCAATAAATACTACTAATTTCACTTTTGAAAATTATCTTCCTGTATTTGATTTGAGAAAATCCGAGTTTGTTTTGTTTTTGAACCAGTTCTTTGCTAAATAAAAGACAATATAGGTTTGTTGAATTGGTAATGCTTGCCACAATATATGAGTTAAGTATATTTTCTTTAGCCGATATAAAGTTGTTGAGTTATTGACAAACTAGCTTAGAGAGTAACAATTAGGTTATCATTGTTACAGATGGCGAGCAAAATACAAATTTATGAACTTGAGGACCTTACTGGTGACTACATTCAAGTAAAGATGACTTGAGATGAGCATTGAAGTTTTGGAATTTGGGGACCTTACTATCAGGTAAATATAAATTCTCAACTTGAGAGAAATAGCCAAGTTGGCTTCTGGCCAGTCGCCAATATTTTTGCAATCACCTAAACTTAACACCCACATTTTAGTGTTGATTCTAAATTCTATGTTATTCATTTCTTAGATGTCCATTACTTTAAAAAATTTTAACCCTTGATTTATGTGAAAATAGAAAATTTTCATTTGCTCTCAAGTTTGATTTTTGTTCCTACTATGAACACACATGAAAATCCTTTTTGGGCAAACTAGTATGGATTTATAAAATTTTATTGAGAAGAGTAGTTTTGATTAGAACATGGAAGAAGTACATTGCACCAATTGGGTGGTGTTGATGCTCTTTTATTTTTTATGCCTATTTTTTCTGTGGGTCTGTCTTCCTCACTCATATTCTTTGATACACTTAGTTGAGGTCAACATGTTGACATAATTTAGGGTCAATTTTTATTCATCTAATGAAATGCAAAATCTGTGCAAAATGGTCAACTCCATATTATCTAAATTTTATTCCCCAGCCTTTGTATGTTAATAATTCACCTAAACATTTGTCATAATTTTTCAACACAAATGAAGCCCTTTCTCAAATCCAAAAATGGATTGGATACTTTCTCAGGTTGCACATCCTTGACCATTTTTTTGAATTTGTAATAAATTAGAAGCATGTTCTTAGGAAAAATAGTCTAATTCTTACTTCTCTTCTTTATAAGGTAAAAGGAGGAAGTATTGGAGAACTCATCACCAAAAGAAAGAGCTAAAAAAGAGGTTGAAAAACTACAATGCCAATTTCAAGTTGGTTTGTAGCAGAGTGGTCATTTTAATTTACTTAAAATTGTATTAATTAGTTAAATTTGAGTTAAGTTGTTTTAGTTGAGTTCCGAATAACTCATTATAGATTTCACTATCTCCATAAGAGTCCTATTCCTTCTTTCTGTTACACCATTGTGCTGTGTAGTGCTTGGTGCAATTAAGTGGGATATAATCCTCTCATTTGACAAATAATCCCTAAACTCTCCAAAAAGGTACTCTCCACCACGATAGACCGAAGTGTCTTGATACATTTCTCCATACGCTTCTCCACTTCTGCCTTAAATATTTTGAATTTTTCAAAGCATTCAGACTTACAGTGCATCAAATAAATGTATTTATACCTTGAGTATTTATCAATAAAAGTAATAAAATACCCAAAGCCTCCTCTAGCCCGGATAGTCATAGGTTCACATAAGTCAAAATGAACTAGTTCCAACGATTTTTTAGCTCTATAGACTTTAGCTGAAAACGACTTCTTGGTCATTTTACCCTCTAAATAGGATTCACAGACTGAAAACACTTCCATTTCCAATGAACTCAAATGTCCATCTTCAACCAGTCTATTAATCCTTTTCAGATTAATATGACTTAAGTATAAGTGCCAAAGATACGTTTGGTTCATTAAAAAATGTTCTTTTCTCTTAAATAGTGAGTTTGATGTATTATTCAATTCATTCAGTTGTAGTGTAGGAGAAATTAGAGTAATAACATAAAGATCATTCACCAATGTATCAAAACAGATAAATCGTTTATTATCCTTAATAACCACAGAATTATTATAATAAATCAAATATTCGTCTTTAACCAATCTAGAAACATAAATAAGTTCCTTCTAATGGAAAGTACATAAAGACAATCTCTTAATATTAAAATTCGATCTCTACTAAAATTGAGAGTGACATCTCCCACTACAACTGCTGCCACCCTTGTATTATTGCCCATATACTAGTAAATTTATCCACCACTAAGTTATTGAGTTTTCTAGAACCTCTGCAATGAATTGTAGACATGATTAGTGGCTCCTATATCTACACATCAAGTACTGGTAGATAACACCGTTAAACATGTTTCCACAGCTACTGAACAAAAATTACCTTTGTTGTTCTGCATGTCAAGATAAACTAGACATTACTTTTTTCAATACCATGTCTGGTTGCTACGATCTGTTTCCTAGATAGTAAAATTAAAAAGTTCACATTTTAATATTTTCACATTAAAATGTGAAAACATCTGTCTTTTAATTTTTTTACACCAGTCCGTAGCCCACTAATTACCTTAGAAATCGTGTCACCCTGTTTCTGAACTTTTCTCTTTTTCCTACCTTTCGGCTTAGAGGAATAACTTTTTAAAAAAACAAACGCATTTCTAGCAACCTAAGAATAGTCTTGATAGTTAAAGTTATATCCATATTCCTTTTCTAGTCAATAAATTAGAACCCGTAATTTGTTTTCTTTAAGTATAGCCACGAGTGAATTGAAAGCCATTTTAATCCTGAGAATCACATAATTAAAAACTATTAATTTTGATGAGCACAACTTTAAATTTTATTTTAAAATCGGTTTCCTATACCATTTTAAAAAAAAATATTCACCAACAGGGTATATCGTGAATAGCATGCCTTGATGGAAATGATGTCTACTATTCATCATTTGTCCAAATAGGTCGATTCCTATTAATTTTACTATCTAGGCAACAGATCGTATGAAATTATATTAAATAGTTGACGTAGTTTTGGTCCAATAAATAATAGTAGTGACTCAGATATAGAGGATATTATTATTTGCAGTTAAGTGTAAACCATCAACTAATTCTGAATCAATTGTTTCGCAATGAATCATTCAAACGGAGAAGTAATCCACACTAACAATTATCCAAAATTATCCCTAAAGGATGTCTGTACCGGTGATTCCGTAATTAATTCTGTTCGATAGGGAGGAATGCCTTAATGCGAACACGCAAAATTAATTACATCACATACGAACTAGTGATGGAGACCGCAAAATTTATCTGCGAATAAATTTTCTCACCCACTTAGATTTTTAAAATATTTTTAAGGGTTATAAAATCCGTTTAATTAAAAACATTTATAATTTTTGAAAACCACACGTTGCAAAAGATTCCAGTTTTTAAATTATCTTTGCGTGTTTTAATGTGTAAGAAATAAAATTTTCAAATTCTATTTATTTAAAAAATTAATTTTAAATAAAAACCAAGAATTTTATTTTATTTTTCTGTTACATATTTTGAAAAAATAATTTATTAAAATTAAACTCTTTTTAATTAATTCAGAAAATTCAAAATTAACTGTCACGTTTTTTCAAGATATCCGACTTAAAAAAATCATCTTAAACGTGTTTTAATGTAACAAAATAAAATTTCAAATTTTTCTTTTAAAAAAATTAATATTAATTAAAGAATATTTTATTTTATTTTTTCGTTACAAAAAAAATTAATTTCAAATTAACTCAAATTAATTAAAATAGAACAGAATAAATAAATCGAAATAAAAGCATTCACGCATTTAAATAAATAAATAAATGCATTAAATCCCAGCTTTCATGGTCTATCTATAACTCTTTAGTTAAAGAGCTTCGGTTTATCTAGAAAACCTGCAATCCTGTTAGAATTAAAATTCTAATCTTCTAATTCTGTCAAAACTTTATAGCTAATCAAAAATCTTGTACAACTCAGCCACTGCAAATCACAGTCTCACAAAAATGTTGCTGCCGACACCGTTTGGCTATAACCACCACTGCCCCACCACACTATGCCGCTGCACCGCGCAACCCACGCGTGCCTTGTGCCGAACGTGTTTTTGCCGCAAACATGCCGCAGCTATTTTTTCTTTTTTGAATTCCATGGACTGTGGCTTTATATAATTGTTTAATTGCCGAATCATACAGTTGGGAATTTTGGACCGTTTGGAATTAGCTGCACCTTACTTTATCTTTGTTACATGATAATTGAATCAATTCTCATTAGGATTTGATCATGATCTTGTATATCATGATAATAAATGATCCAAGTGCATTCCAATGGTGAACATTCCAAGACTAGTCACTATTCATGTGGCTTTAAGCAATAGCATTGAATTCCATGATAATTCCATTCCAAGTGTATTATTCACCTTGACTTTTCAATTCCATGATCATGAGTTACATGGCTGTACATTGCTATCCAAGTGAAATTCCATTCTATGATCCATAACGATCATGAGTTACATGGCTGTACATTTTTATCCAAGTGAAATTCCATTCTATGATCCATAACATGAATCCTATGATTCAGCCACACCGTCCCTTTTGTTATCTTCTAGTTCTTCGACTTTCTTTTCTTTTTTCGATTGCATAAAATTAAAAAACAAAAACAAAAATACAAGAACTTAGAAATAAAAAAATAATTAATTTTTACATTGATTTTATGTCTCAGAAGAGTTCACAATCAATCTACCACGATCAATCCCTGTGATTAAAACAAATTAATTTAATAATTATCATTCAAATCATGCAATCAAACATACAAAACAAATAATAACCATTAAAAGTCGGAATTAAATTTCCTACAGAAACCGAGTTATCACAATCTAAATCTATCCGAACTCATGATAAAATCATACATGATCAAAGACGACTCTGATACCAATTATTGGGGCAAATTGTCAAGATCCTAAGATTATATTTATGATTTTAGTCAAAAATATCCGGATGGACAAACGCCGAAACTGATTCCAAATTAAAAAATTTTGATATCCAACAATCAAAATCAAACCCATAAATGCTCCCAAAGTTAGATTTAGGAATATACATCTCAAAATATGGTTGGATGATTTCGGTTTCTGCAACAATTTTTAGTCAACGATTTGTTGCGATTTTTGACTTCTAGTAAAATCTCCGACACAAACCTTCTGCTGTATTCCAGAATACAAAACACGAAAGTAGTATGAGCTACGATCTATCGTGTTCTTTAAAGCTTTCTTCATTAGGCTTAAGCTTTTTCAGAGAACATAGAAACCCTAGCCACCTAATTACTGACTGAATAATATGAATCTATCCGCGTCATGTTTTATAACAACATATATATAAGGTTATAGCAGGGACATGTGGAGTAAATATGACTTGGACTCCTAATGTATTTATAAAAACCTATCTCAACCCAAAAGCAAGTTCATAAAATATTAATTATAATTCATTCCACTAAAAAATTATAATTGCACTCCCAGCCCTATTCTCAAAATCGTAGTATTCGAGCTCTTACTATTAAATGCTTATTTATTCTCCTCGTTAAGATTCTCGATATCCGCCAATTAAATTACTGACAATTATATTTAATCGGCTTCTTTAATAAATTCTTTAAAACCTTCCGCTTAACTTATTTGACTGCTAGATTATAAAATTCACCTGCCGGGTTTGACTTAGTCAAAACTTATAAGCTTCCTTCAGATGATATCATTAATCCTGATTTTTTGAGACGTGGATTCCGTCAATAATTAATATTAACCATATAATTGATATCGTTATCCAACCCACCGAGACTATAAACCCATACAAGATCGCTCCCTCTAATGAATCAAAATAACGAATATTAAATATACGTAAATAATTAATTATTTCAGGTTTAAGAACATAAGCACTCATAATAACCATGGAATGTGAATTAATTTATATAGTCAGTATAAAATTAATTATCCCAACGTGGTCATGTTTAATACGCACAAAGTGTACTAGTACGCGAGTCGAAATAATAGACGACGCTATTATCTGTTCTCCATAACCAAGACAGTTATGCTAAAATTTTGTGTTATAGTCGTAACGATGGTTTGTCCAAATCCATTTAAACTGTGAGCCAAAAACTTAAATTCTACTAGAACCTTTAATCTGGTCTTCTGTATGCAAATTGAACTCTACACACCAAATTAAATACTATGTAGAATAAAGGACATCCATGCACGATATTAAATAAATAATAAAATGCATACATTGCTCATTAAGATTCTCTTAAATTAGAAAAACTAAATTTATGAATAAATAAAATTAAATACTAAAATTAAAAATCATGATTTTTTAGTATACAACCTAAACACCTATGTCTCCAATAGAGTTCACATTGATTCTACAATGATTCAAGCATTGTGAAAACCAAAAACATCATTATACAACACATGAATTCAAACATACATCCATGTATAACCATAAAGTTAGAATAGAACGTTGTGAAACAAAAGTTAGCATAGTTTTAGCCTACCCGAACCCCATATGTATAGATCAATAGATATGGATAACATGATTAATTCAATCCATATGCAGCATCAAAGATGGCTCTAATAGCACTTGAAGGAACAAAAATCCTAGGAAGCAATGATTGCGCATATGACTCGAATCAAATGTGGCACAGAACAAGAACAGCAAACAACAAAAAAAACTGTATTGTATCAATTTGTCTGGACGAACTAGGAAACCGTTCGGACGAAACTCAGTACAAAAAAATCCTAGTTTTTGTTTGAACCTCGAAATAGAAACCCGGTACATCCACAAGGTGAAATAGGGATTATACATGTATGATCTCTCTAGTTTGATCACATTTCTGTTCTTGAACTTGAATTCAAAGATTAACACGACAGATTATCAGTAATTTTTTTTTACTTAGATCTTCTATTGTATTCCGGAATGCCGAAACACGAACTAAGTGTAGGCTTAGGTCCTTCTTGTTTCCAACCCTATTTAGATGCCTTCTCTTTTTTCTAGTTCTCACAAATATGTGGAAACCCTAAGAAAATTGAGCGATTATTGCATACTGACGGCCAGGGTTATAATAGCATATATATAGACTGTAACAGGGACTTCAGGAATAAATAAGACACGAGCTTCTAATTTAATTAGAAAATTCACATCAACTCAGAAACAATTTCTTAAAAACATAAATTACAAATCATAAATAATTGTAATTGCACTCCCAACCCTATTCTTAAAAAAGAACTTTCAAACTCCTGTTATTAAATGCTTGTTATTATCTCCATATTAAGATTACAGCTACCTGTCGATTAAATTAAATTATTTATAATTATATTTAATCGACCTCTTTCATAATTCCTTAATACATTCCTCATAACTTATTTGATATACAGCTACCTGTCGATTAAATTAAATTATTTATAATTATATTTAATCGACCTCTTTCATAATTCCTTAATGCATTCCTCATAACTTATTTGATATGTCGGATTATAAAATTCAACTACAGGGTATGACATAATCAAAACATATAAGCTTCCTTAAATGGATATTATCAATATTTTGTCGAGACGCAGATTCTATCAATAATTAATATCCACCATATACTTAATACTGTTATCCATCTCACCCGTATTAAAATATCGCACAGTCTAATGAATCAAAATAACAAATATTAACTATACGTGTCTAATAATTATTTCAAGATTAAGAATATAAGCACTCATAATAATCATGAGGTATAAATTAATTTATATAGTCAGTATAAATTTAGTTACCTCAATGCAGTCATGTTCAATACGCACAAAGTGTACTATAACAATGAGTTGAAACTATGGTCAAAATTATACCGTTCTTTGTAATCAAAACAGACGTACTAAAATACTGTAATACAACCGTATCATAAGCTTATACTCTATAAGAACCGATAATCTAGTTTTTTGTGTATAAACCAAACTCTACACACTATATTAACTACTATGTAGAATAAAAGACACTTATTCGTCAAGGTCTGCCATCGCTCCACCTATTCGCTGAGGTGTAATGGTTGGCGCAATCATCTATCAAATCAGGAAATCACCATCTGATTTACTCCTCCTGCAACTAAAATTCTAGATGCATAAATTGATGATTAGTTTTTTTTATATTGATTAAACCAGATTGCTCCCAATTGCCTCTGATCACCTGCAACCAAACTCGATTATCCCTGATCAAACTCAATTTATGCCGAATCCATCCAATCTCATTTAACCATCTAGAATCTAAAAATTCTAATCGTACCAATGAATCCACAATGACTAAAAACCATAAAATACACCTTCTTCTTAAATTATTTTATTATATATACGATTTGATATCACAAAATAATTATAAGCCGTTGATTTCACAACCATGTGACCACATTTGATCAAAACTCCTTTAATCAAATCACTGCCCAAATAATTCACTGTCTATAAATCCAATCCAGCAAGCTTTGTTTGACTAACAAGCTTCTTTTAACAATTCCAAAGCACACTACTTTCCTAGTCCCAATCCAAGAAGCAACTCGAGATTTTTCGATCGCGATGGTTATGATTAGCTTTTGTGCTGAATCTTTTTTTGATATATAAGAATAATCAAAAAAATATACCTCTGATCTGATCGTTTACCACGACTTTGAATCGTCAATCATCAAATCTGATACCATTTGTTATGATTTAATCATAAATCCTCGAACACAAACGGAAACACATCCATACACATACCCCAAAAAAATCATGCAACGATATACATTCATAAGTAAGAGAGATAATCTACTATAACCGTATAGTATACAATCACGAGAACAAAAGCACCTCAAAACCCGACACCCATAACAAGAATCTTGAAACAAACCCCGATCCCTCGCTCAAGGGGTTATTCCCATCCCCTGTTATTTTTTCATTTCTCGCTACACTTTTACCCTTTTGATTCAACCCTCCATACAATAACTAGAATTATAAGGTCCTATTGATACAAAAACACTAAAACCCTAACCCTAATATAATTATAAAATCTTACATATATTAGACTTCTTATGAATTCATGACTTGAGTCCAACTCAAATACATGTAAATAAAATTTTAATTATATGGGTCCACAGAATACAAGACATAAACCCTGCAAATGGCAACTCCAACTTTTCAAATCTAAGACATAAGTTCAACTATTAAACTCATTTTAATTTCGTCACATTTAAGCTAAGATTTTCAGACAAGTTCCAACAGTCAAAAAGTCGTATGCTACACTATGCACAATCGGTCTAAGTCAAATTCAAATTTGGCACACAATCTCAATTTCAGACATTTACTATCCTGGCACACCCATAGCATATCATGATGTCCTGAACGATCTTCAAAGACAAATACAGGGTGTGTATTAAGTATTTGTGTATATGCATTTAGAAGCTCCTATAATTATATATGGCGTGATTCTTTAACCTGATTTAAGGAGCTTTAAAGCCATCTTATTTGATTGATATGTTCGATCACTCAGTTAGGCCACGAAAGCTATGCTCAACTCAGTTTGCTCGTTTGGTTCACTCGGCTGCTCATTGTTTGCTTGGGTTAACAACTCGACAAGGCCACTTATGCTCTAGTTTGAACAGTTATTTTTGTCGAAAAAATATATCCATGTCAGTTTTGTTTTTAAAAAATTATAATTATTGAAAGTCTCTTATTGTGACAATACCAGACCTGTGAATGTGCAAGAGAAAGACTAGGGGTGTTTGGCAATGTTTTTTACTATAATTTTTAACTTCTTACTACTAATTTTGTTGTAAATTACAATTTATTTCAAAAACTAAATTTTGCTATAAATTGTAACTGCTTTTTGTTCTTATTTTAGTTATAAACTATAATTTTTATAAAATATTGGTAACTTCAACTATAAGTTAGAATTTATAAGTTACTAATTATCAACAATACCAAACACCACCACTATTGCGACAAATGAATTGCCACTTCAGAACGTGCATGCGCCGTGCCAAGCCGAAGCCTAGACAAGAAGAATCTGGCAAGCATTTCCTTAATACGGGCTGAGCCATAGCATGAATTACTGTGACAGAGTTTGTACTTTTTATGACTAATAAATTAATCATCATATGGAATTATAAATAAAGCCAGTTCATGCAACCCTGTTATCAAGATGAGGCGCCTCACAATTTGAACTGTTTGGTGCTTTTTTTTCTCTCTATTACTTTAATATTTAACTTTCTTTTTAAGTTACATTTACCAGATAAAATTAGATAGAACAAGAAGAATAAACAATACTTAGATCTCATATATTTTTTATGGCATAGGATAGTGGATAAGATTATATATACTATATATTTATATCATATTTAGTAATATAAAGTAAAATATGAAATAAAAGTTAAAGAATTATTTTGACAATTAAATAAGGAGAAACGATAATCAAGGAACATTTAATCATAAGGGAAAATAGGACAACTTAAATAGTGAACTATTATTAGTCCTACATATAGGCAATTAATAGTTTAATTCTATGAATTAGACGCAGGATACCAATCTATTAAGATAAATTTTAAACGCAAGTCTCACGTATTTTTTAATCCAATTCAATTTTCTTAATTCGTCTAAACAATGCATTTTAGCAGTACCTAGAATTATGCTTTTTTTTTAATTCGTCATAACATAAGTCTCACAATCGCCATTGTTGCTCTTCAACAATTTGAAAAACAAACTGTAAATCGAAAGTAAAAAAATAAAAACATTACCACATCATGGGAGGAGTCTGTTTTATTTATTTATTTATTTATATATTTGGGTAATTGAAGTACAAAACTTTGTTCCATAACCATATGGTTCTCTTATGACTTTGAGGCAAAAGGAATCAAATGAATCGGCTTTTCCCCACCATAAGTGGCACCTTTATAGTCCGATTAGTGTGTAACTTGGTTTTAGTGCAAGTGCGAGACCCCAGAAATCTACCTTGGTATGGTAACTGGATTTACCCAAATCAGCCTCAGGTCATGGGCAAAGCTAGGTTGCAAAGCCTCTTTGACAACTCTTTAACAACTTGATTTTAAGTTATGTTTCTTTTTTTGTTTAAAATTAGTTTGAGTTTAAAAAATCAAAAGCTCATTTGAAAGAGATAAAGGGTGACATTAAGTTAATACTTAAAGTGGTTTTAAGTCAAAAAATAAATAATTTTGCTTAAAATTGTTATAAATTTAAAATATTTATTTTTAAATAATTTTATATTTAATATGAATATTATTTGATAGATTTTGATTAGTACATTTTAAAAATATAATTTTTGTACAAATTGATGTGTATAATAAAAATTATGATATTTT
>JAOTRH010021592.1:0-22048 GCA_034768845.1 Heliamphora exappendiculata | reverse complement strand
GTCGACACAAAAGAACCGAGGCCACCTGCAAATTTTGAGGTGTCGACACCAATTGAAGATGAGTCGACACAAAAGTCCCGAGGCTGCTTGAAGAATTTGTGGTGTTGACACCAGAGACTTCAAGTGTCGACACAAATATACCGAGGCTTTCTGTAAAATTTAGTGTCGACACCAAAGAAGACATGAGTCGACACAAAGTGCCTCATCCCGAATTCTGAAGTACATTTGAGTCGACACCAACTGAAGATGAGTAGACACAAAAGAACCGAGACTTCCTGCAGAAATTAGTGTCGACACCAAGGGCAAGTTGAATCGACACAAAGTGCCGCCTTTGGATTCTGAAGATTCAATTGAGTCAACACCAGATCCAACTGTGTCAACACCATGATGCTGGTAAGGTAGCGTGCAGAAATTGTGTTGGCCCCTTAGAATATTTGTGTCGACCCAACCTCTTCAGGGATCATGCCCTAGACATTTTGTGTCGACACCAAAAGCATTTGTGTCGACACCTGCGACAGAAATTCAAACTCGCGGCAAATCTCAACGGCTGAATTTTTGGCATTTATTGCTCCCACCTACCTCCAACGGTCATGAATGCACAAGAGCTTACATAAGGAGTAACTTCTCAGCATTTAAAAAAACTAGAGACCTACATTTACTATTCCATTGCTTGAATCAAACTCAGAAATCTCAAGCTCTCATTTATTGCTGAATCTTCTGCTCTTGTTCCTCATCTCTCTTTACTTTCTCATTTATTGTAAATCATTTCTGTAAAGAGAGTGAGTGTTTCTCATTAATATTCTTCATTTATTGTATTCAATGGTGAGTCACCCTTTATCCTTTGAGTAAGTGAGTAAATCTCATCAAAGAAGAGTTCAAGAGAGATTATAAGAAAACATAGACTTGTTTTCATAGGATCTTCTTGAAGCTCTTTTAGGCTTGTGAATGTGCCCGTAAATATTCAACTTATTCAAGCGAAGTCTTAAAGGTTGTAAAGGCTTGGAATACGCTCGTGAAGTTTCTGTATAGTGAAAATACTCTAGGAAAAACTTGAGGAGTGAACGTAGGCTTGGAAGAAGCCGAACTACTATAAATCCTTGGTGTCCGGTTCTATCTCTCTATCCCTAATCTTTTAATTTTTGCATTGCTTCAATATTTGATTATCTTGCTTTATTTGTTTGCAATATTAAAAGATTTTCGAAAAAGTTTTTAAATTGTTATTTATTTTTAAAGACCCAATTCACCCCCCTCTTGGGTTGCCTAGAACTAACAAGAACTACGGTTCATAGTCTATGCAATGGAATGTCTTCATTTGTAATCAGGGTTACGCCTCATAGTCTGAGCTATAAAATGTCTTGTTCCTCTACACGATGAGTAGCGATATTAGTTGGTCAAATCTGGCCGAGTTATAGGGGTCCCAACAGCTCAGATCCTCAGTAATTCGAGTAGGTCAAATCTGGGTCTTCTTGTAACTTGAGTAACTTGGAGTTGTATGTCCGATTTACTGATAGAGTAAAATTGGCCCACTCGAGCAACTTGGGTTACTCGAGTAACTCGAGTGGACGAGTTTTTTGGGCCTCTTAACTTGCTTCTGCTTTATTAATTGGTTCAAGTAAAGGAATTTATGATTCAAATACTTAACTCTCTTCGTAGTTCATATTCAAGTCACCAGTGAAATGAGTAGTTTGTGTCATCACCCGAGTACCTGGGTTAGAGTAGTCGACACTGGTTATGTGATATCTTGGTATTCCACATGGGAAAGGGAAAGGCAGTTCCTGGGTTATAAAGGAAAAACCTTAGACCCTTACATTCAACGAGCCTTTTCTCAAGTGGTGGAAACTCTAGCAGAATTCCGCAGTTAAGCGTGCTTGGGCGGGAGCAATGCAAGGATGGATGATCCCCTGGGAAGAATAAAATCGTGAGGGTTTTGCCCAAAGCGGACAATAACGTTATCATGTTAAGGGTCGGGGTGTTACAGATGGTATCAGAGCTGACTCTTCTCACCTCCGAGTGTGGGCCCCTGCCTCTCGCGTGACACGTGGGCAGGTTATTGAGTGGGCGGGTCGATAAAGACTGGCAGGTTACCGGAGTTTGCAGGCTACCGGAGTTGCCAGGCTACTGCACGGGGACGTACAGCCTTAAGGGGGTAGATTGTGATATCCCAGTATCTCATATCGAAAAAGGAGAAAAAGATCCTGGGCTATAAAGGAAAATCCTCGGACCCTTACATTCAACGAGTCCTTTTCCGATATGATAGAGATCCCAGCAAAACTCCGCAGTTAAGCGTGCTTGGGCGGGAGCAATGCAAGGATGGGTGACCCCCTGGGAAGAACAAAACCGTGAGGACTTTACTCAAAGCGGACAATATCGTTACCATGTGAAGGGTCGGGGTGTTATAGATGGTATCAGAGCAAAGCAAAGATGGGTGACCCCATGGGAAGAACAAAACCGTGACGGCTTTTACCCAAAACGAACAATATTGTTGCCGTGTGAAGGATTGGGGTGTTACAGGTTAAGTGGAAGAATACCCGAGCTACTGAAAATGCGAGTAGCTCGGGTCATGAGTGACTCGAGTTATGAGTAGAAGTATTGCACCGGAGCTACTAGAGGGCAAGTAGCTCGGGCCATGAGTAACTCGAGTTATAAGTAGAAGTATTGTACCCGAGCTACTAGACGGGTGAGTAGCTCGGGTCATGAATGACTCGAGTGGATGTATTATTTAAATCATGTAGTTAAGAAGAAAAAATAATTCTTGTCGCCAAAATGGAGTTCTGTACTCAAACGACTCGAGATATCATATAGGTTGAACCACTCGCCCGAGAAAGGGAGCCAAGTGGCTCGACCGCCAAGTGGGCCGACTGTACTAGAGCGAGTAAAATGTACTAGAGTGGATCAATCGAGCCCGAGTAGCGCGACCATACCCCAGTGGCTTGGGCGTACCCAAGTTGCTCGGACGTACCCAGTAGGTCGGTTGTGCCCGAGTAGGTCGACTGTACACGAGTGGGTCGGGTGTACCCGAGTAGATTGACTGCACACAAGTAACTCGGGTATACCCGAATAGGTCGACTGTACCCAAGTAGCACGGGTGTACCCGCACGGTTTGATTACTTGTTACGAACAGCTCAAATGTCGTACTTATCTTGAGAAGTTTCGCATTGACTTTTTTTTCATCCTTACTCTTAATATTGACTTACTCAAGCTACCTGCCTTAGTGGCTTGGCCCATAATTATTTATGTATTTATTATTCAAAATTTATATGTTAATAGGCAACGACCCACTTACAAAGGCCTTATTATTATATTTTGGAATATTTACTTAATAAATCAAATTATTTTCTATACAATTGGTGTGGATTCCAATTCGTTCTTAGGCGCGGATTCTTAGCATACCTATAGATGCAGATTTCTAAAGGTCTGTTCATGAGTGCTCTACATCAATAAGTTTCAATAGAAAGAAAGAATCGAAATAAAGAACTTGATCTTGAGAGACAAGGCACACTTCCTAAACATGTGTTCTATTTTGTAGCATTTAATTTTTCATACAGAAACAATCATGTGATATCTATAAACATTTTATGGTTCTATACCGATCGACAAAAAGATTGGAGATGAGGTCCATCGAGATTATCGTAATTAAAAATGTGCGAGAACCTAGCTATACAATTTATATAATATAGATGACTGACATTGGTTTAGAGTTGGTACGATACTCTAAAGCCTTGATGACAAATAATTTGGATTCATAACGATAATGAGACCTAATTAGGATTAAGCAACCTTATGGTAAATAAAAGCATTTATGGGATAAAAGCTAGATATTCCTTCATTTAAGATCATATAATTTGGCTGCAAGACATTTCATTTTGTTTGGATTTTTTCCCCTTCTACTAGGATTTGAACTTGACTTTTGACTTTTCTGCTAGTCTTTAACGTCCTGGTTTTTGGTATAAAAGTGAAATACCACACTAAAATCCCATAAAGAAGTGAAAATTGAATGCTTTTTCAAAAGAGTATAAAAATACGTATAAAAAAAACTGATTAAAAACCATTAAAATTTGCTCCAAACAAGTGTCCTTGCGTAACAAAATCACAACCTATTTTTGATGATATAAAAAAAAACATGTTACCCAAATAAGCAAATATGTAAGCATCAACTTGACAACCACTTACAAACCTTTGGAAGACCACAAATGTAGCTCCTGAAAGGGTCACCGCAAACTCCTAATGCCAGAAGAAGAAACATTGGCAGGCAAACGAGGAATGCTCGTAAAAGCCAAGTAACAGGAATTCAGGTTGCACGTCTTATGATTTAGACGAACACTTCCAGAAGTCAAGGAGCATCCATTTAGCATCATATTCACGCAAACGTGAAGACCTAAATTATAATATAATTGAAGAAATCAAAATTGAGTAAACGAAACAAAATAGCAAACATAAGAAAGAATGAGTTTTTTTGTCAACAATTCTGTAAGATTTTATGAAAAGCTGCCTAAGCACATATTTCTTCTTAAAATAACTCCAACCTTCAGATATTAGAAACCAATGGCAACATAATAAATTTTAGGGGAAAAAAGCTAGAGCAGTTGTGCTATGTTGGGTCGCAAATTGTTGAGGGAAGAGATAATAAAAGGGAAAAATTACTGGTTCATATCTACTCTTTTGGAAGTAATCAACAGGAAACAAATAAGAAATGGCTTTTTCACCAAATACATATTCATTTTCATCTATTTTTTGTAGCCCACCCAAACCAAAGAGGAAACTTTTCACTATATTTTCTTTTTCTATCACTGCTTTTTCCTTTTCTTTCCCTCAACAAATCTGAGATCCTATCATTAATAACATTTCCAATCAGAAATGATTACCCCTAAAATCATCTAAATGAAACCAGCCTTCCAATTCTCCAAAGAAACAGTTACAAACACAATAGATTTAAGGCTACACGGCAATTGGTTTATTTACTACGGCAGTAGAAGCTTGAAATTTTGTGCTCAACTGTAATAGAGTCTATTGATAAAAGTTCTGTAGTTGAAAATGAAAAGTGCAGCAAGAGCAATGTCAACTTCAAGGAAACAGACTTTGTGGAAAGTTAAAACCTATGCATTTCATTCGCATCACGTAAGTAAGTTTTAACTCTTACTAGCATAGTTAGGCCAGTTCTTCTCGAACTCATGAACTTTTTGTACTCTTAAGTTAAATCAACTTAGGCTTGAGTTTAGTAACTATAAATTTCGTTGGGGCTCAGTGCTTTGAGCTGCTCAAGGTTGTCAAAATTGAGATCCTACATAGGATCATTTTGGGTTTTACTGGATCGGATCGTAGGATCATATTGTAAAATTCGTAAGATCGTACTCAAAGTATTAAAGAGTAGTAATTTTAAAAAATTCATAGAGAATAAGCTTTAATCATACAAAAATGAATTAAAACTATTATGAAAAACAAGATGCACCCTACAAACATTCACAAATTGATCCATATTGAAGTAACATATAAGAAAAATAGAATTGACGTGTAGAACAAAACATTTACGATCCTACTCCTATTCCAACTCCCGACCCAACTCCCGATCGTACGATCCCAAACGATACTGCTACGATCTTACTTAGAATGCAATTCATTATACGATCTGAATCGAAATAGCAAAATTGAGTCGTAAGATCTACAATCCGAATCACTATTTTGACAACCATGGAGCTGCTTTGAAGTCCGTTATGGATTAGTACATAGCCCATTGACACCATATCCCCACCTCGTCGCATATCCATTAGAATGAACTCACTGGAACAGTTTTTCAAAGGTCTAAAAATTCCTTAGCTTCCTCTCTGAATGACGCTAGCCATTCGAATGTTGACATATAGTGTCCACTGTATTTCTAATATGCTTCTCATTCGAGTGTGTACGTAGTTTGTTTGCACACAATCAGTTTGTATGCAAAGCATTGACATCTCTAAGTCAAGATTCTTCTGAATCTTCTTTCCTTTTGCACAAGCATTTATTTTTTGCTTTCAATATATATAGGAGCCTTAACTTATATGTTTAGTTACACTAACGCAAATATGGTATTGGAGAACATGAGAGAGCTCATGTAGTGTATTTCCTTGATATTCTGTAAGTTTTCCTGGGAAAGCTTGCAAAGGTCTGGTTGATCTTTGCAGTGAGACTGGACCTATTGTGAATTTAAGTGTAGGAATTGGTTCATTAGATAAGCTCCTACTTCATTTAAATTTAAAGCACGTGCATTATTAGATTGTTAGGAGCTTGAAGATCTTATTGTTGAGAATTCACGCGGCTAGGAGGACATTTGAATAGATGTAATGAAGATCAAAATAAAAACTACTATTGGTCATAGAGTGGATAGGATCTTGGTACTTACATCATAGTAAGATCATACTTGATCATTGGTTACTAGCAATTCTACTTTCTTTCTGGGCGATGGTTTTTTCATGTGAGCTTGGCATATGTAGTTGAATTACCTTTAATTTAGATTTAATTTCGGGACTACGTGATTCCTTAGTTTTGCGTACTCTGATTGAAAACTTGTTTGCAAAATCTGTTTTAGGTACTGTCGAAAATTGCTTATCAATGGGTTGCTCAAATAACGACCTTATTGACAACATCTATGGCTAAAATGTCAGATTTATATACCAACACAAATAAGAACCATTATCTTTTAAGTTGTTAGCGTAGTGGTTTACCGAAAAACAACAATTCTCTGTCGAGTTCGACAGGAATTCCAGAATCAAGCGATTGTACTGGGGTCCTTTTGCATTGTTTTAGGATTTCGCCAGAAAAAAAACACAGAAAATGCGATGACAAGCAATAAAAATGAATTTTTATTACAACCGATTATAATAACTACGATCTACTCCTATGAACTGGAATGAAAATTACAAGGAAAGTAAAAGATAAAAGAATAACAGGCGGTTTGCCAAATTATGTAAGTCTGTCCACAGTCAATTACAATCATCATATTTATAAATCTATTTTAATAACTGCCAGCAACTTCCAATAACTATTTCGTCGTGTTGAAATGCCACATGTTGCTTGCAATTTTTAAACCGTTTCCTGCAGTTCCAAACCTAAGACTGCCACTTGTTAGTTTTGTCTGAACGTGCCTTTTAACTACTTTGAGAACGTGTGACCACTTGCGGTGGTCATCCCCTGATTAGAAGCAACGACGTGTGCTTTGCTTTCCTTGCTGTTACGTTCATCGCCACGTGGACTTCTTCTTGAACATGTCGTCAAAAATACCATTTTAAACAAGTGATTCCGTTTTGCAATCTAGGGATTAAATTTGATAAGGACCATTCGATGGGAACTACCTAACGAGCCTTAAAAAGCTTCCAACAACTGCTTTATTATTCAATAGGTTACTTAATTTTATATTCCTCGATAGGCTATTTAACCCTTGTCGTCATAATTAATAAAATATGGTACAAACAAGTGCCCTCCTCATTGGTTGGGTTGAGTCCTTTTAAATGAAATTAATGAGTTTCATTTAATGAGTCATATTCACACTTAATTATCAAAACGACAGTATTTAAAGCAGGCTCTAAAAAAGGCCAATTTTTGAATAAGAGCGCGTAAAATAATTAACGTCATTCTGCTTCTTTCTGCTTACAACTTCCTCTGCTCTGAACCTCTCGAACTTCTACTACCATGGCTCCTAAGAAAAACCCTAAACCTTCATCTGAGGCTTCTGTTACTAGGAGATTTCCACAAGAACTGAAATATTTTGCCGATGAGTAAGGAAATCATGAAGTCCTAATTTCGAGCCCTAATTCTAGTTCAAATTATATTCTGGGCCCTATTTCTAAGCTGAAGATGCATGAATCTTTTTCTTCTAGCTATTCTTTGGCCCCTAATGAACTATTCCCCCCTCATCATCCTCATTTGAATTAGACAAAATGGGAGAGTCTAACACCTCTTCGTACTTGGATTAACCCTAAGGCTAACTGAAGCAACTAGGTTTCTCGTATGGAATCATATATTGGGAAATATTGAGACACTTTGGGTATCAGAGAGACCATTAAACTCTCGACATATACCCTTGACATGAACAAATGGGTAATTAGTGCCGCTGCTTGTTTTTTGTCCACATGCAATGCAATGTTGATGCCTTGTGGATTTCTTTCCCCTACAATTCTGGACGTCGTTCACCTTACTGTTCTTCCATCGATGGGCCTAGAGGTGAGTGCATTGTTAGTCCCTGATCCCACTGAAGAAGAATTCATAAAGGCTTCAGGGATGAGATATTCGGATGTCCTGAAAATTTATAATATTCCTTCCTCTGTTCCTCCCTCTTTCAAAGAAATTGTATTGTTTTATCTTTTTTGGTTTTGTCGCTTTCTTCTAGCAATTCCTGGTATCAAAGTGACCAGAGAATATCTTCCTATTGCCATTTGTCTGGCACAAAGTAAAAAACTTGCATTGGCCCCCTTTGTGTTAGGCACTTTGTACAACAATCTGTTCACCTTTGTTGAAAAAGGAATCTCTGATAGTTGTAGAGGCCCTTTTGGCTTTTCTAGGCATGGTTATATGCCTATTTTCCTCAATTTGATCTAATGTTTAACACCACCCTTGGTGATCCCTGCCTATGCCGAATACTTTCTATCTTGGTATTCTGATCACACGAGATATTCTTTTGAATATTACTTCTCAATCTTCCTTTCTTTACCACCTATTAAGAGGTCTGAGGAATTCCAACCTTAACTTTTCTCCAAGATGATCCTTCTCCACCTCTATCTGATTATGACATTGTCCGTCGAGAAAGATTCTGGGATAGTGTTTTAACCCTTTGATACATTTTGACTGATGGTTCCATTTCTTCCACCAGATTATGCAATTGCAGTTTTGAGAATTACTCTCCCAGTCAATGTGCAAGGCAATTTGGACTTATTCAGGGAGTCTCATTACCTTTCATGCATCCATTGATTCATGAAGTTGTTGAGGGCAGAGCTTCGATAAGGGAAGTAGAAGTGGCTACCTCTATTCAAAATGATTATTTACAAAGGCTACTTACCTTCAGATTTTCAGAATTTCGGCCTTCGACTCTGACTACACTAGCTTTTGACTCTTGGTGATCCATTATTTTCCCCATCATATTCGTTTCTTCAAAAGATCTATATCAAGCTCGATTATCATATCAGAATCGACAAGGCCGACTTGATGCTTCAATTCAAATTAATAACTTGAACTCTTTTCATTAGTATTTATTGTTATTTCTCTAATCTTAACATTGGCCTTCCACAGCCTTAGATACTGAAATCCCAGCCGTTGCTGTTCCCGTATCCTATGTACCTACCTGTCTAAGGGTTTTAGACACACCCTTTGCAGGGTTCGGACTCAGATACCTCTTCTGATGATCAAGCCTTGGCTAATAAGTTGAAGTCATCCCTTTCTCAAGCAAGCTCGAAAGACAAAGGTAAAGGGATATTTGTTTATACCAAAAAGAAAAAGGTTCCCTCTAAGACCCCCTGCTGGTGGGTTTATGAGAGATGCTTTTACAGCTCATGTTTCCTCAAAAGAAAGAGAGACTAAGAGAGAAGAAGAAGATAGGAGAAAGAAAAAGATAGAGAAAAAGAAAGCGGAAGAAGAAGAGAAGACAAGAAAAAAAGAGGAGAATCGAAAGAAATTAGAAGAAGATAAAAGAAGAAAAGAAGATGAAAATCGAAAGAAAATTGAAGAGGAACAAAGGAGAAAGGAAAAGGAAAGGGAAGAAGCCAGGAGAGAGAAAGAAAACGAAGCAACGAAAGAAAAGAAAGAAGCGGAAGAACAAAGAAATAGGAAAGAAGAGAAAAAGAGACAGAGGGAAAAAGAAGAAGAACGAAAATCGAAAGAAGCAGAGGAGAAACAAAAAATGAAAGAAGCAAAGAGAGAGAGAGAGATGGGAGAAAGTGGAAGAGCAATTATGAAAAAATGACAGACTGAGAAGATTGAAGAGAGAAGAGAAATTGAGGAAGAGAATAGAAGAAGGAAAAAGGATTGCAAAGAAAAGACAGGAAGAAGAAAAGAGAAAGAAGAAAGGAAATGAACAGGAAAAAGAGCCATTGAAGGACCAAAATTGTGAGGGCACTTTAAGTCCTATTCCTGATGGAGAAGTCCGTCTCTTTGATCAGGTTATCAGAGTTTCAGCTACTGTATTCAAGCGTGGAGGGAAAAAGATCATGGTGCTCTATTCAAAAGTAAACTTATTTTTTGTTATACCCTTGTTTAATTCCATCGACAGTTCTTATTCCCTTTTTATTTCAATCACGTGATCCCAACTATATTTCCATCTTTACTGTTGATGCTAAGGATCAAACGATGGAATCTAGCTCTACATCGCCTTTTACTGACGAAGTTGAGGATCCCTTCGAGGCTATCAAAGTTGAGGATCCCTTCGACGTATTGCGAGAGGATGCAGAGTCCCCCATGGAAATTCAAAAAGAAGAGCCTTTTATTCCTACAACAACCACTGAGGCTCCTCTTGTCGGATCAGTTCAAGATCCTGTGGCTACGGCTTCACCAACAATGGCAAACATTCCGATTGCTGAGCCGATAGAAAAACCCATAGCAACCATGGCAGCTGCTGAAAATCAACAAGAGTTAGATCAACCGAGTGATCTTCCCCAGGCTCTTTCATCTCCTTTGGTCAGCAACACACAACCATTAGACCCATTGTCTCATACAGAGAAAGTAAGGCACCTCTCTTTAGGTCAATTAACATTAGAATCTTTCTTTACTAGTTACTAACACCTCTTTTACATAGGTTAATACATCTAGCTCTCAGGAAGATACCAATGCAGAGGATGTGTTGGGCGCTCTCCTTAGCCGTATGGAGAGTTTTACCATCTCTATGGCCAATGTATCTGGTGCTCCTCCTAAAGCCTCTGTTGATCCATCGATTGAACAAGAGCTGCATCATTTTCATACTCTTCTTGCTTTTCCTTTCGAGGAACTGGTATTTTCGAAAGCTCAAGGGTTGTCCTCATGCATTAACAAATTATCAGTTGCTGCCAAAATCATTTTCGGCCTTGAGCAACTGGCAAAATTTTCTGTGATGACTTTTGAACTTTTTGGCAAGATTACATTAGCTCAATATCACTAAGATACCATTCGCTCTCGACAAGCCTATATTGATTCCATGAAGACTGTTTCCAATTCTGTGTCAATCAATCGTGGGAAGGCTCTCCATCTTAAACAAAAATACCATCAACTTCAAGTAGAAGAGTTCCAATTGAAGACCAGATTGGAGCAAGTTCTTCTGGCTAGACATGCTTTGAAGTTGGAGAAGGAATCTTTGATTCGAGAGACGGAAGGTCTCCTATCACAAGGAGAAAACAACTCAATCAAAGTACAAGCAGCCTTAGATGATATAGGCCAATCACAATCCTCAAAGTTGAATGGGAATTGTTTAAGTCATCTTTTTCTGCTGTATGAACTTCATGTAGTTTATCTTTTGACGATGACAAATTTTTCTTTTAATGCTCTTTCATTGATTCCCACATGGTTATAAAATATTTCTTTAGAAATTTGCCATTGATACCCCTCTTATGTAGCTCACCTTCGAGGAATTCTAAATGATAAGCTCCTCTTTACAATATTTTGGATACTCGAAAGGATCCTTTCCAATTTGGTGACTATTTACCAAATTCAGGATCCTTGTGTCCTAGAGGTAGTCTAATCTTCCAGACTAACTCTCCTTCTGCAAATTGTTTACTTCTCACTTTTTTATTAATAGCTCTTTTGATTTTCTTTTTCTAGGCTTGTATACAAGTTAGAGCTTGTAATCTACTTTCCTCGAGATCTTCAGACTCTACATGCATTGCCTCATAATACTGACCAATGGGCAATTCATCATGTTGAGTTAATCATTGTGATTGAACTGTTACCTCCACAGGCAAAACAACCGAGTGTCCATACACTAGTTCGAATGGGGTAGTTTGGATGCTATCTCTTTTCGAGGTTCGATATGCCCAAAGAACCTCTGGAAGTAATTCATACCACTTTCGGGGATTATCTTCAATAACCTTTGCTAAGGTTATTTTAATGATTTTGCTGGTAGCTTCGGCTTGCACATTTGCTTAAGCATAATACGGTGTGGAATTGATAATTTGATCCATACTCCTAAGCAAATTGTCTTATTTCACTACCATCAAGCATAGTCCCTGGGTCCATAATTATTGATTGTGGCAGTTCAAATCAATGGACTATATGTTCTTTTATAAATCGAATGACGCTTTGCTGTGTCACATTTTTCATAGAGGCTGCCTCAGCCCATTTTATGAAGTAATCTGTTGCCACTAAGGTATAGTCATGTTGTTGGGAAGACGGTGGATGAATTTGTCCTATCAAATCTATGGCCCATCCCCTAAATGGCCAAGGCTTCACGACTGAAAGTAATTGTAACGCTGGGACTCTCTAAATAGGTCTATGCTTCTGACCAATTTTGACATCCTTTAGCATAAGATATGCAGCCTTTTCTAATCGATGGCCAATAATATCTATACCTTCTAATCAG
Source organism: Heliamphora exappendiculata (assembly GCA_034768845.1). Taxonomy (NCBI): domain Eukaryota; kingdom Viridiplantae; phylum Streptophyta; class Magnoliopsida; order Ericales; family Sarraceniaceae; genus Heliamphora; species Heliamphora exappendiculata. Next base: position 9,549 of record JAOTRH010021592.1, on the reverse strand, counting down.
CCATCTCATTTTCTCTCTAGCTTGGTGAGATCCATAGATACCTTCATGTACCTCAGCCATTATTTCCATGGCTTCGAATTGGCTTACACATAAAAGCAATAACCCATCTGAAGACATTCGAAATAGATCGTCTTCTAACAATACATAATTCACTGCTTGAAACCTTGTAGTCCTGTCAACAGTGATTGATGGGTTCTACAAGGACTTCTTTATTTCAGTTCTCCAGTCGTTTTCCGTCGAATCACTATGAAAAACTTCTAGAGGTATTGTTTCTTCTTGTTGCGAAAGTGCCCACTCCCTCTTTTGTATTCTTATTAGCTTCTCACCTTGTCCTTTTGGGAGTTTTACTCCAGAAGCTAGTTGTGCCATTTCATTGGCATCACTATTCTTTAGTCTCAAAACATGTTCAAACTGAACTTCTATAAAGTTTGTTACCAATCTCCTGACTTTATTCAGATATCCAATCAACGTATTATTGTGACATTGATAGTTTCCGGTCACTTGTCGAATAACTAACTGCGAATCCTCAAACTTTCAAATGCGTTATTTGGAATTTTAATGCTAATTCAAATTCCATAATCAAGGCTTCATACCCAGCTTGATTATTCAATCAAGAGGACTTGTTCTTCATTTAACTGGAAAGCAAATTGGTACATCCTTCCGCTAGGTGAAATAAGGACAATACCTGTCCCTACACCTTGCTATGTTCTTGACCCGTCAAACATTAATTTCCAGAACACTTCTAAGAAATTAATTTCGAATAAGTCCCTTTCTAGCATTATATTTGGGTGATCTACTAAGAAATCAGTCAATGCTTGACCTTTTACTGCCTTTTGAGAAATATATATGAAGTTATATTCTATCAAGGCTAAGATCCATTTTCTTTGCTTGCCTCATAACATAAGCTTAGACAACATGTATTTAATCATGTCTCTTTGGGCAACAACATATACTATCAACGGTAAAAGATAATGCCTTAACTTTGTTGCAGAAAAATATAATGCAAGTCATAACTTCTCCACTGCAGTATATTTTATTTCAGTGTCATGCAATTTTCTACTCAAATAGTAGACTGCTTTTTCATGCCCTTGTTTGTTGTTTTGGGCTAACAAACTACCCATAAACTGTTCGTTGGCAGATATATATAATTTCAAAGGCTGACCTAGAGTTGGTGGCATCGACACAGGTGGTTTACTTAGATATACTTTCAAATTATCGAATGCCATCTGATGTTCTTGCTCCCATTTGAACTCAGCTCCTTTCAATCTTATTGGAGGAGAAAAGGCTAAGGTTTTTCCTGCCAGGTTTGATATGAACCTTTAAAGGAAATTTATTTGTCCTAAAAATCTTTGCAACTCCCTTTTAGTTGAAGGTGGTTTGGTTTCTAGTATAACCTTAGCTTTATTCTGATCAATTTCTATTCCTCTTTTATGTACCAAAAAACCTAGAAAATTGCCTACAGAAACTCCAAAGGCACATTTCAAAGGATTCATTTTGAGTTGGTGATGTCTCATCCTTTCGAATACATGTCGAAGGTATTTTAAATGCATTTCTTGTTGATAAGACTTAATCATAATGTCATCTATGTACACTTCCATAGTGTTTCCAATAAAATCATGAAAAATGGTATTCATTGCCCTTTGATAGGTGACCCCAATATTTTTTAACCCAAATGGCATGACAACCCATTCATAGGTTACCAAAGCCCCTGAGCATCTAAATGTTGTTTTATGAGTATCCCCTAGAGCAATAAATATCTGTTTGTACCCTTAATGTCCATCCATAAGGGACAAAATTTCATTTTTGGCCGCTGAATCTATTAATAGATCATCTACAGGCATAGGATACTCATCTTTCGGGCTTGCTGTATTAAGATTTCGCTAATCAATACAAACCCTCAATTTTTCATTCTTTTTCATTACTAGAACTACATTAGACAACTACTCAACGTATCTGGTTGTTCTAATAAACCCTGCTTTTAGTAGCCTTTCATTTTCTTCTTTTATTAAAAGAACCACTTCATTACTCATTCTTCTAGGTGGTTGTTTGTAAGGCAGGAAATTAGGTCTAATAGGTAATCGGTGTTCTACCAAATTCCTATCTAATCCTGGCATTTCTTCGTATTTCCATGCAAAACAACCTTTATACTCGTTAAGAAGACTTAGCCTGTGTTTGGACTAGCTTTTTTTAGTGGCTTTTAGGCTTTTTGGCTTTTTTGTAAAAAAGTAGGTGTCAAATCATGTAGAAAAAGTAAAAAAAATGTGGAAAAAAGCCTAATAAGCCAAACCAGTTGGCTTTTTCGTGGCTTTTAAGCCAAAAAGCCTAAAAAATAAGCTAGCCCAAACAAAGGCTTATAAGTCAGCTTTTCATTTCATTACGTAATTCAGAACTTAGATAAATAGGTCTAGGATCTTGAGAAGATCCTAAATTGACCTCATCTAACTTAACGTGCACTTCTACATGAATATTGTCTAATTTTATAGGTGCAATTGTAAGTTTTTCTATCGGCAAACCCTTACAATTACTTAGGCTGTCATCTAACACACACTCAGCCCAGTTACAATGGGAAGAGTTTTCTTCTAGCAACTTCCTTTCGAGGAAAAACACATAAAATATTTGAAACGTAGACTTTATTGTTTCCTCTTTCTTCATTTTCGTGTTACTATCCATTGATCCCTTTCTTTGTGTCTCCATAATCCTTGCTTTTTATCATAGGCCTTTTGATTATATTAGGACTTGGAAAGTTTTGATTTGCTTCCTTTAAACCTTCTCACATTACCTGCAATATCTGCTCCTCAGATAGACTTGTATTGTTAATCATATCGAGTGATGAGCCTCATTCAGGCTTGTACAAAGGAGCTTCGACATTGTTGGCCTCAGCAAGAAATGGATTCTTGTCAACCCAACATATTTCCATATCTTTTCCTCCTTCGTCATCTCTTTGTGTTAAAAAGATGAGAACTTGGTGCAGGGATGATAGGACACATCCATTTGAATGTATCCAATTTCGACCTAAAAGCATCTTGTAATTTGAATATGAGTCTACCACAAAGAAAGTGGCATTCATCTTCCTTCCGCCAATTGACAGCCGCAATGCCAAAACACATTGCGTTTATGATGCTCCCCCAGCAAAGTTACTTACTGTAACCTCTGTCGACAACAGTTCACTTTCCTTATTACTCAATACTTTTAACATCCTTAATGGTAGAATATTTACTACATCTCCGTTATTGATTAAAACTCTACCGATATGCTTACCATCGATGACGACGGTAACGTACAGCGGCTTCAAATGCCTTATCAAAGCCTCCTCTAGTGCTTGTATTACCACTTGAGACTTTCCTATCTAATCTTTTTCAATGCCTATGGTCTGTGACAATGGCGCTTTCTTTTCCATTTCCTCAATTGTAACAATGACTTCTGACCTACCCTTGACATCCCCATCGAGACTAACAGGTTGGTTTGGTTTTGCCTAAAATATTTTTGGCAAAATCAAAATCATGTTACAATCGATGTTAGGCGATATTGATCTAAACTGGATCAATGCTTCAAGTTTCTCCCCAAAATCACATGAATCATCCGAGTTTTGACTATGGCTTTTCTCTCCAGGTACAGGGTTTCTCTCTCAATCTTCGTCCATATCTGATGCCTTGACTGACTCTGGTTCATCATCAGACAACAGCAATTTTTTCACTTCTTCAAGTTTTCTTGCTAAAGCCTATTTTGCTGTGTTTTTTTGCCCCCTAGCCTTCTGATCAGGCTGGTCGTACTTTATTTGTTTAATTCCTTCTCTGGTCCACACCATATTTGGTGCTGATCGAGAACGAGATAGTGGACTTTTTTCAATAATCTGGATGCATATCTAGTAACGTAGCAAACTTCCTTTGCAGCCTTCGCTATTGTGTGGTGGTTGTTGGAGTGTACCAACCTTCTGAAGACAGGAACTTTGGATGTGTTGCTCTTTCCCATCGATCAGTAGGTGGAATTGAAGGTCTAACCATTCTTCTTGGCTCGTCGAAAGACTTACCTTGTCGAAATCCTGGCTAAGGTGTTGGTCTTCCATTAGGTCTTGGCGCTAGCCTTCTTCCATGATGCTTAATCTCCTGAGTTTCCGACAAACAAGAGAACCAAATTTCCCTTCACGAGGAACGATCCATCATTTGGTCCGTACATCTCTACCTCACACAAACCAAAGATCCCAGGATCTAATCCCTAATAAATCAGTTTTGCACCATTATAAGTTTGCAGATCTCCTCCACCCATCGTATTGAAACGAAGGGCTGCCTCTGAAAAACATGTTTTCATCTCTTTCTTAGCTATTTCGATCTCAACTTCTTGCACAGATTTTCGACATCTTATACATATGTATTTATGCTCGGCATGATCTGGCATTTTTGCTTTGCCTTTGTCAGGCCTGTTGGGCCTTTTTTGTTGCACAGTTCTGTCATGCACAATAACACTAGGTAATTTCCTCACAACTTTTCCCAAATTGGCTGTGATCATATTGATGTTTATCATCTCAGGGAATGGATCGCTATCCACTTCCATAACTTCCTTTCCTTTTGCATACTGCAACATTTCTTTTTGAATTAAATCTTGTACAACATTTCGAAAAGTAATACAATAGTTAGTAGAATGTCTAAAAGAGTTATGCCATTTGCAATATTCTTTACCCCTCCTTTCTTTATCAGGTGGGATTGAATGGCCACTCGACAGAGTAATGAACCTTTGTTTTATCATTTCACAGAACAGTTCGTCTGCGTTTGACAAGTCAAACGAGTACTGTCAAAGAGCTGATGATTGGTTCTTCCTGTTTGGCTGTGTTGATGGCATATTCAAAGGTTTTTCAATTTTTTGTAATGTATCACATATAATTGGAGTTTTCCCAATTACCCTGTGCCACATTTATCTCTTACATCTCCTTCAACCTCTTGATAATAGGTCCCTAAGGCAGTAGATTTCCGTTGCATCTCTTCTTTTAACAAGCCTTCGTATCTAGTGGCTCTTGAAGCTAATTCAAACAGGTCTTTAAACTCCATTCCTTCGAACTTTTTTCTTAGTTTGAAATCAAGTCCATTCTGAGATAATTTAACTATTTCAGTCTCAGGTAAGTACACATGATGCCTGTTCCTGAGCCTTTTAAATCTACTGATAAATAGTTCAGCTGTTTCTGTCGAATTTTGCTTAATTTTGGCCAAATCGGCCATTATTACCTCTGGTTCAGTTATGAAGAACTAAGCATGGAATTGATCTTCCATTACTTGCCATGTTTGAATCGAATTGGCAAGAAGGTTGATAAACCATGTAAATGCTATTTTGGTCAGTGAATGTGGGAATAATTTCATTTTAAGGTAATCGTTTCCACCTACCTCTCCACATTGTAAAGTGAACCGACTAATGCGTTCAATGGTTGATTGACTTTCTTCCCCCAAGAACAAAGTGAATTCAGGTATCTTGTAATTTCTTGGAAAGCCTAAATTATCCACCCAATGAGGATATGGCTTTCGAAACATAGGTCTCTCGGTCATTCGAAAGGCAGGACCATATAAATCTTGCACAATTTCCGCAATTTGCTCCCTATTAGGTATGAATTGGTGACCAATCATAGGGTTAGCATTAATTGGTTGCTCAACCTGAGGGACAGGTTGTTCAACCCTGAACGGATCCACCACTGGTGGATTTAGGTAAACTGGGTTTACCACAGGTGGAGTCAAATAAGTCCTTATTGAAGGTCTGCTGCAATTAGGGGGTCTATAACCTCATGGGCCTAACCCTTAAGGGTTTCGTGGTTCATAAACGGGATTATAGTATGATCCTGGTCCTTGAGACATCTTAGGTTCATACGTAGAATTATAACTTACTTGCTGCTGCAAATTCCCAACGCCCGAAGCCATCATAGCCCTTGTTGTGCTGCATATAGCCTTGCCTGTGCCATGTTTGCACTCGTCATTTCATTCGACATTGATCCTTTGGGTGCTGCTACTGTCTCAAATCCTTTGATTACTTTCTTTAATGCCAACACTAAATCCTGCTCTTCCGCACTCGGATTGTTGAACATCTCAACTAACTTTGGATTGTTGAGAATTTCAAACACTTTTTGTCTTTCCTGTGTAGAGAACCTTTCTAGGCCCTTAGAATGATCGTTTGGACCACTTAATTGGTCCAATTCGTTCGTTGCACTGTTAGTAACCTCTGTGGAGGCCACACTTTCTTATACTGCTTTCCCTTGCGTGTTTGCACCATTTTGTTTTTCTTTTTCTGACTTAGTACGATGTTCCACTACGCGTGGAAAATTTGTTTACTAAAAAACAACAATTCTCCGTCGAGTTCGACAGGAATTCCAGAATCAAGCGATTGCACTGGGGTCCTTTTGCCTTGTTTCAGGACTTCGTCAGAAAAACCACAGAAGATGCGATGACAAGCAATAAAAACGAATTTTTATTACTTTAATAGAGAACCGATTACAATAACTACAATATACTCCTATGAACTGGAATGAAAATTAGAAGGAAAGTAAAAGATAAAAGAAAACCAGGCGATTTGCCAGATTGTGTAAGTGTGTCCACCGTCAATTACAATCAACATATTTATAAATCTATTTTAATAACTGCCAGCAACTTTTAATAACTACTTCGTCGTGTTGAAATGCCACATGTTGCTTGCAATTCTTAAACTGTTTCCTACAGCTCCAAACCTGGGACTGCCACTTGTTAGTTTTGTCCGGACGTGCCTTTTAACTGCTTTGAGAACGTGTGACCACTTGTGGCAGTTATCCCCTTATTAGAAGTAGCAACGTGTGCTTTGCTTTTCCTGTTGTTACGTTCATCGCCACATGGACTTCTTCTTAAACAGGTCTTCAAAAATATCATTTTAGACAAGTGATGCCATTTTGCAATCCAGGGATTAAATTCGATAAGGACCATTTGATGGGAACTGCCTGACAAGCCTTAAAAGGCTTCCAACAACAGCTTTATTATTCGATGGGTTATTTAATTTTATATTCCTCGATAAGCTATTTAACCCTTGTCGTCATAATTAATAAAATATGGTGCAAACAGTAGTGCAACAATTAGCTGCAAAGTCTACAATCTACATCATTTTCGGCATACTACATTGATAACCATTGGCCATGTTAAGGTCCTTGAGGATAATGGAATTAGGAGAGTCAATGAATCCTTTATATTTTGGGGGCCCAGAACTTGGACCAAAAACTCGGGCCAATCTCAAAAATTTAGCATGAAAAGCACGATAATAGGTCTGTTGGCCCAATTCACAACCCCACTGTCACGTGTATTTTTACAATTACGTATTGTAGCTAATGGGTATAGTAGAGGATATCTCCTATTTACCTATACTACAATTGCATAGCATGTAATGTTGATCCAATGGTGGATAGAGACAGTATCGTGTGCAAAAGCAACATAATAAATGAGGGTGTGTGTTGGTTGGTGCGGAGAAGTTTGAGAGAAAATACACGAACCAAACCGCCAAATTTTCAACCCGCCACCAAACAGGGGCAGTGAGATGGGGAACTAGGGGGGGTCCGGGCCCCTCCAGATTTTTTTAAAAATCTCTATATATTTTTTTGAGAATTTCCTTATAAATATTTTTTTATTCAATTGGCCCCCCAATGTTGGAATCCCAACACCGCCCCTGGTGCCGAACCACACGCTCTCTAGAACCAGCAGATTGGTTGATTATTTTGCCAGTTTTATTGGCAGATTGGGCGGATTGGCTGTTTGAAAATGGACGTTACTAATTTCGGAAGATCTATACTTCCACTAGTTTCCAAGAAAAAAATATACTGTATCCAATACTCATGGGCGTATGAATGCCATGAACTACCTTAACAGAAATTGAGTAAGCTCAAAATAAAAATGCAATTTGCCAGCAGCCAGAAATAAAAACGTAATTTTCCAGCAACCCGAACAAAAAATTCTAGCATAGCAGTACACCAAACAATGCAATTTTTCCAGAGGCCCGATTAATAGTACACCAAACAAACATCAATGCACTCATGAATTCAAAACAGAGATGAATGAGATGACATGAAAGCCTTGAAATTTTTTTCTAAGAAAAAAAATAAAAGAAAAAGAGATGGGGGGAGAGAGAGAGAGAGAGTACCTCCTCAGTGTTCAGTGTCCAGTGACATTCGGCGTGAAGGCGGCCGGTGGCCGGTGGCGGATGCTAGGATGCTTCAATGGCTGAGAATGGTGGCGGTGGGGTACCGATAGTGACAGCGTGCGGCGTTCGGTGCTGCGGCGTATCAGTTCGAGGTTGAGGAGGGTGGCGGTGGGGGGTGGCGCCGCTCGGGGCTGAGCTCGTCGGTTGTGGCTATGCGCCGGTTGGTTTTGTGGCAGTCCTTTCTTCCCTCTCGTGGCTGCGAAATGCGAAACGATTTGTGGTTTAAGGCCCAAGGGGCTTAAACGAATATTCAAACCCCTCCCCTCCCTACTCATTTACCAAAATGGGCCAACTTTTTAACTTAATTAGCATAATATAATTTTTAACACTTAATTTCTATTCTACATAAAAATGTATTTAGAAAATAGGTTTTAATGGAAATCATGTTTTCGAAACACGCTTTAAGCATGACCTCAAAGAAAATGAAAATAACAATATAAATACGTGTTTAGAAAATACGCTTTTTGAATTTATACATAAAATGTGTTTACTAAATACATTTTCAATATAAATTTAGTTTTAATAAAAGCATATTTTCTAAACACGTTTTATGTTAAAATTAATTTTCGATAAAAGCGTGTTTAAAAAACACGTTTTAAGTATAAATTTAGTTTTAATAAAAGCGTGTTTGATAAACACGTTTTATGTTAAAATGAATTTATTATAAAAGCGTGTTTAGTATAAAAACGTTTATAGTATAAATTTAATAAAAACATATTTATTAAATACATTTTTAAGTTTATTAATAAAGCATGTTTGATAAACACGTTTTATGTTAAAATTTATTTTGAAAAAGCGTATTTGTTAAACACGCTTTTAGGCATAGATGTGACGAGTTAACAAATCTGACACAAATGTAACACATAAATCTGGTCATTACATGCTACAATATCAAAATCCATCAACTTACAACTAGAAAAACAAGCAAACCAAAATAGGGCTTAATTGCCTCATTAGAAAAAATATGTAAAACCTGCCTCATTAAATATCCAATGAATCAATAAAGCTCTTAATTGCGCATCTTAAAGACCAATAGGCAATAGTTATAACCATCTTTAAAGCTCGGCAATTCAAAACCAAATTTGCTTCTGACATGAGCTCACACACTTTTACTACTATAAGTTAAAAGCTGGAAAAAGAAAAAAGACTCAAATGATCACCATCTACATCTTTTATTTTCCCTTTGAGAGGGGGAATAATTGTTTAAATAGCACCTTTTTCTATAAATCTCAAACGAAGGGTTATCTACTACCTGCTTAAGGATTGATTTTCCTTCCTTGTGCTTATGGCTCTTTCCATGAGCAATCTCCTGAAAATAAGAACCAAAGTATCAAACACAGTTAAATAACCACACACAAACCATAT
>JAOTRH010021571.1:0-22051 GCA_034768845.1 Heliamphora exappendiculata | reverse complement strand
GGCTGGCTTACTTTCCCCATAGCTATAACACCCTTCTTTGTTCCCTCCTCTCCCAAAAAAAGGAGGAAAAAATATGGACAACTTAAACAAGAAGCTCACCTTTATGAAAACCAGAATGGATCCCTTGTTTCTTGTACAAAACTATCTAGGGGTCATATTATCTTTTACTATTATTAATATTCATTAAACATATGTACGGATGAATATGCTATCATTTTTTAATACTATTAATTTTTATTGAACAATGTTTTGACAAATTATTTGAATTCTCAAATCATAAGAATGAATTATGCTCACTTTTAAAATGATACGAATATTAGTAAGTTTAGTTCACTAAATTATACATAAAATATAGAATTAATTTTATATTAATTCTTAACTAATTGAGCATTACATGGATTGATTCTTGCAATATGTAATTGTGTCTATATAAATATGTTAAATATTGTTAAGTTTTTAACTTAAAATTATTTATGGAAATATTGTTATCTATTAATTGTCTGGGTAGCTAGTTTGCTAGAATGAATAAAAATAAATAAATTTGATGGTTAATTTAATTTAATAAATATTTGGTTATCTTATTTAAATAACTTTTAAAGAAATGGTCGATCAAATTTTTTTTTTATCTTCAAAATAGTAAATGACTGAATAGGGTCACTAATGTGAATACATTTATATAAATGTAGTATTTATATATAAAAGGAATTTTATATTTTTGACTTATGTATCTATAGATTCTTCAAAATTAAAATTTGAAATGTAATTTGAAAACATTTCTATAATGATGACTAAAATCAATAAAAATAAATGTTATTTTAACTATTAATTATTATATATTTGCTTCACTCTCTAATTTATGGCCATAAAAATATCATAAATCAAGGAATTTAATGGATGTTACCATATTAATCATGTCAATTAAGGATATTAACAGATATGAAGATATTTATTATATAGTCCAATGGTTATATATGGAATGAAGTAATGAATAATTGCTTTACACATTTATTTTTATATTTTATAAATTTAAAATTCTAAGAAAAAGGAATTCACACTTTCAAGCTCAAAGGGCTCATGTCGTCTTGCTGTAACAATATAATAGATATATGTTGTTGAGATATCTGGATTGGTCTAATTGGCAATTGGCTTGTTATTTTGAAAAAAAAAATTTAGTGTGCCCTACCTCTCTTCTCTCCCTCTGTATTATTCTGTCATAACTTTGATAGTCTATTAGTTTGATCCTGAAGAGACATTCCCTGTATATGCAGCCCGCACCTGCCAGTTATAATGACGTATTTAAATCCATATTTGATTACATTGATCATCTATTTGCATTGGTGCGCCCGAGAAAGCTACTTTATTTGGCAGTTGGTAAGATTTTTTTTCTCTTCCTTTTTCTCTAAAGCGTCTTATTTTCTCTGTAGTTGCACTAGATCCAGTTCTACTTAAACCTTTAATTTTGTAGATGGGGTTGCTCCAAGAGCTAAAATGAATCAGCAGCGTTCCAGGCGATTCAGAGCAGCTAAAGATGCTGCTGCAGCTGTAAGTTTCTGTTACTCTTGAAAAATATCATACTTTTCTAATAGAGAACACTAGTAAACATGTATCCTTTTGTTTCTCATCTTCAGGAAGCTGAGGAGGAAAGATTGAGGAAGGAGTTTGAAGCTGAGGGGAGAAATCTCTCTCTTACAAAAAAGCCTGAAACATCTGACTCAAATGTCATTACTCCTGGCACTCAATTTATGGCAGCGCTCTCAGTAGCACTTCAATATTACATACAGTCTAGATTGAATCACAATCCTGGTTGGTGGAGGACAAAGGTTTGTTAGGCTTATTCCTAGATATTTATTGTTCCCTTGGTCCCTTCAAGATTGGATAATTCCTTTCCTGTGGAGTAATCCTTTCTGGTTCTTTTTGCATTATACTTCTGGCTTCCAGGATACTTTCTGTGTTAGTTTATTTATGGAGCTGCATTGGGTGATTATTTGAAGGTTATTCTTTCTGATTCGAATGTTCCTGGTGAGGGCGAACACAAAATCATGTCTTACATTCGGCTGCAACGTAACCTAAAGGGGTTCAATCCGAATACTCGGCATTGTCTATATGGCCTGGTCAGTGTATTTTTTATCCTTGTTTTTGTTGATAAAGAATAATCTCATAAATCCTGATATCTTCTTGCTTTCACGTGGTGGTAGCTTAAAGGGGTTTGATGTTTCTGGATATCCACTGTAAAATTGCAATTTAAGTTCTGTCTGAATGATATAGTTTATCACAAGCAGGATGCAGACCTGATTATGCTGTCTTTAGCGACACACGAGATTCACTTCTCAATATTAAGAGAGGTTGGTGCCGCTCTTTAAAAGCACTTTTATCCGCTCTAACTTCGTGGTTAGTTATGAGTGACGCCCATAGCTCTTTTTCCCACTCCACAGGTGATAATACTTCCTTGGCAGCAAGAAAAATGTTTCCATTGTGGCGAAGTTGGTCATTTGGCCGCTGAGTGTCGGGGTAGGTCAGGTGGGCAAGATGAAGATGTGAATGGGAAGGTGGTGGACAACACGCCAATTCACAAGAAGAAATATCAGGTTGGAAATTATAATCCTGCCTTCTGATGCTTCAGTTTTTAGTTAATTGTTCTCATCTTGTTTGTCATAATGTATGCTTACTGTTATTTATGAGCTTATGAATGGCCTGGACAGTTCCTCAACATCTGGGTGTTGCGAGAATATTTGCAATCTGATTTGAACATTCCCGACCCTCCATTTGAGATTGACTTTGACCGATTGGTGGATGACTTTGTGTTTCTGTGTTTTTTTGTTGGCAATGACTTTCTTCCACATATGCCAACACTGGAAATTCATGAGGTATGCGTCTGGCAGGAAATCTGTATCTCGATGGTTTATAATTGAAACAAGTGGTAATTTCACATTTTGTCATTGTCAATGCTAGAACATTAGAAATTATTCTCTCTCTTTTTCAATGATGAGAACAATTTTATCATTGTTTAAGAATCAACATATGTAATGAGGATGATGATTTCTACCTTCAGCAACAGAAAATCCCATCTTCATACTGCATTACACTAATAGAACCATACTTTTCTTCTTCAGGGTGCTATTAACCTATTGATGTATGTTTATAGAAAGGAGTTTGCTGCTATGGGTGGTTATCTTACTGATGCGGGTGAGGTAATGTTCTTTGTTAAGCATTCCACTCAACTTCTGTTTGCAGACGCATTTGTTCTGTTTTATTAGTGTAGGCTGCATGCGCTATTGAAGATGCCAAAGGTGCACATGCCTTGCATTTAAGATGTGTACAGACTCATATTTAATCTGTTTTATAAGTGTAGATTGTATACTTATCCAAAAAAAAGAAGTGTCGTCTGTATAGTACATTACTAAAGATGCTAAACGTGCACAAGCCTGGCATCTAGGATGTGTACGGACTCAAAGGTTGCCAATTTACATCAACCCAAGGTTCCAAGATCCAGGCATTGCTAAGTGATGGATTTTCTTTCTGTCATTTCCCTATTCTGAAAATCCCAATATCCTCAGAGGAATCATAGTTCATATCTCCCCATTCATTGCATTAAATGAAGAACGTTTAATTTAAGGCCCTCCTTTTCTTATTGCTTGCTCTGCACTTGCATCGTAAATGTGTTGTCGCTTCTACTTATACGATATGCCAAATTAAAAAATGGTTATGCCATGCTCTTGTACTGACTTTCTCATGTTTGTAATTTTGTTTTGGCTACTGCTTCGGTTTGGGTTAGTTAGGGTGTTTCAATGTCTGGGAATATACACTCACAAGAAAAACTTCTCTACTTGACTTGCTACATTTTGCAGCTAAAGGTTTTGGCATTGTTTGGTAAGGCAAACTTTTTAGCTAAAAAGCAAATAAGCTCGTTTGGCTCGTCCCAAAAAGTCAAAAGCCAACTTTTTAGTTTTTTCTTTGCGCATCCCAGTCCCGGTATGAAAATGCAAAATTGTCTTCCTTACATCGTACAAGTTATTTCCAATACATGTTAATCAAGAGCAATATCATCATTTTAAAATGAAAAGCTAAAAGCTTAAAAAGCCTTGTGGTGTGGTGTAGAGCCAAGAGAGAGATATAGAAGAACGGACGATCAAAAGGAAGAAGAGAGAGAGAGAGAATTCTGAAAATATTCTTCAATTTCAATCAATCAAGCGCGAGTTCTCAGTACAATTGATCTCTCTCTCTCTCTCTCTCTCTATATATATATATATATATATAGATAGATAAGGTTAACCAAAATATAAATGAAAAAAGAAAGCAAAGACATATTTAGAAATAAAATTCTAACAAAATAATATAAAATTCCAAAAAATTCTCCTAATGTCTGTTGCACCGAAAATAGGAGTGGAATTATCCCATTTTATGATCCCCATAATTTCTCCTTGATTGAAAAGGACTCTTCTCTGGAGAGTAATGAGTAAGATACTGTTCCAACATCGATATTTATCATGTGAAGAAGTAACATCCTCGGTGTTAAGAATTTCTAATCTAATCTGTAGGGAGGTGGGTGGCGGAGGTGGCAGAAGGTGCGGAACAGAGGTGGCATCCATGGGGAAGAAACGCCTAGCAAACCTGTTGACAATGTTGGTGGCATCAATGAGAAAGAAACACCTGTAGGAAAATCTGTTGACAATGCGGTAGGCTTAAAAGTACCTTGATAAGGAAACAAATTCTCAGTAGTAAAAATAGGATTAATATTGATATTTGAATGTAAGCCAAGTAAATATGTATTAGTTCTAAGTTTACGAATGATACGAAAAGGTCCTATGGCTCAAGCTTGTAATTTCTTGAAGGAATGCACTTCTTTCATGGACTTGGTCACGCAACTGGTTTATTCAGTCCGTAAGATTATCCATGTTATCCTTTATGTTGTTGACTTTATTTTCAAGACATCTTGTTTATCCGTTAAATCACCAATGGCCATGATAAGAGAAAGGGAACATCAAGGTAAATGGTTTTTTTTTAATGCCTATATTAAAATTCAAAATGCTCTAAATACGTTAATTATAAACCCATGTAATGCACACACAAAGAAACTATGATCTAATTAAGTGACCATATCAAAATCTGTGGGCTAAAGGGCGCAACTAGTGGGCTAAGATGCTATTTTATTGACTCACTTTTCAAATATAAAAATTAATCGAGCTTTCAAAGAGGATGCGTACCTTTTTTGAGATGAAATTTAGACACAACTTATGTTCTGATACCAAATAGTGTAGACCTAAGAAAGAGGTAGAGAAGAACAGAAGAACAGAAGGAAGAAGAGAGGGAGAAAAATCTGAAAATATTCTTCAATCTTAATCTACCTAGCATGAGTTTCCAATACACTAGATCTCCATATATATATATATATATATATATATATAGATAAGGTTAACCAAAATAGAAATAGAAAGAAAAGAAAACAAAGACATATTTAGAAATAAAATCCTAACAATATAATAAAAATCTCAAAAATTTCTTACGCCGAAAATAGGTGTGGAATTCTCTTTTATGATCCTCATCACCTTGCCAAACGGGAATCTTCTAAGAGCCAATAAAAAAGCTAAGTTACCAAACAATCAACCTTATTTTCCTTTTAGCCTTTTAGCTTTTTAGCTAACATAGTTAAAAGCTAAAAAATCAAAAAGCTTTGGGTTACCAATCAAGCCCTTTGTATAACGTTGATCCTAATTAACTTTGGGCATTGGAGAGAGATACGGCTGGATTATGACTTGTAATATTGATGTCTTGGGTTGTCATAAGCAGGGAACAAACTTTCCATTTGTTTCCATCGAAATGGCCGAAACGTTTTCGTTTTCTTAGTGACCGAAGTAAAACACTAGTGGAATAACGAAATTTTAGTTTATCTTGCGAAACGCATCAAAATATTGCGTAATATACCCAAACAAGTTTTATTGAAAAGAATTTACAATTTTCATAAATATGGCCTCCTCGTTTTGAGACATTATGGCTTGTTTTACGTTTCTTTTAGAAAATTATGCATGGTTCTATTTTATTTTATTAAAAATAATATTATTAGTGTTACTATTGCCTAAGTAAACTACCACACCTTATTTGGTTACATTTTTTGAAATAATTTCCACTTGTATTTAATAAAATTAAGTATTTGATTATACATACAAAAATTAATCATGGAAACATTGATTTTTATGGTTTTACATTTGTTATTTTGTGTGTGTAGCTACATAAATTTATATGTGAATCATTCTAATTTTGTCACATTTACAATGTTCTCAAAACGTTTCCGAAACGTTTCGAAGTGTTTCTGTTTTTATCACTCTTTTACTTCTTCACAAGTATGATACTGTATTATAAGGATGCCAAGCGGTGTTCCTCCGCCTATAAAACAAAGGAGACATTGAAAATAAATACAAGGAAACAAATAAAAGCCCTCCCCAAAAAGTAAGGGTTGGAGCCCTGCACTATGAAGAGGTCAAAAGAAAGTAAATATGAGGAAACAAACTATCATCCATCCCTAAAATGCAACTCGCCTATGAAATCTACTAATGAAAAGCATAACTTGCAAAATTCCTCCTACCAAAAATCTATTAGATAGTAATAAAGTCAACTTCAATCTATATATAGCCAACTATTCATTTCCAGAGGTCCTATTTCTTTCTTGCTTCAACAGTACACACAAAGGAGCCACCCTCTAAGTCTCTTTGCTCTCTTCACTTTGCGCCCTTGTTCCCAACATTTGAAAAGCTGTGAAACGTTGAAGTTGACCCTTGGTTACCACTAAACATGACCTTTAGTTTCTTTCTTGCTCCACAGTACACAAGGTTCTACATACCACACAGGCTAGAATACCAGTTTATTTATTAGTACAGTGCGTGCCCATATCAGTTAAATACTAGGTAAGATTGCGGATTTTTTGATACAAAATATGATATATGTTCAGAAAAATAATTTTCTACAACAAATATTTTACTATAATATAAATATTTATTTTAACACTATTTGAATTAGTTAGTCTAATTTAAATTTTTTATTTGTTTGTTATGATGAATTAACATGGAAGAGTGTAATTTAATATCGAGTATTTTTTATGATGAGGTAACATTGACTAGTTGGGGAACTCTCCCTCTAAGTTAGGTTTGAATCTCGGGTTTGAGAAGAAAGATAAAAAGGAAAAGAATAGACATAAAAATTAAGTAGATTTTGTTTTGGTTTGCTTAAGTCATGGTTCTGTACCACTTGGTATTTTATAGTACTGTGATATCTTGGTATCTCACATCGGAAAGGGAGAGGAAGTTCCTAAGTTATAAAGGAAAAATTTTGGACCCCTACATAGCAACGAGGCCTTTTCCCAAGTGGTAGAAACTTTAGCAGAACTCCGCAGTTAAGTGAGCTTGAGCGGGATCAATGTAAGGATGGGTGATCCCCTGGGAAGAACAAAACCGTGAGGGCTTTTGCCCAAAGCGGACAATATCGTTGCCATGTGAATGGTCGGGGTGTTACAGATGGTATCAGAGCCGACTCTCCTCACCTCCGAGTGTGGGCCACTGCCGTCTCGCGTAACATGTGGGCGGGCTAGTGAGTGGGTGGGTCGATAAGGACTGCCAGGCTATCAGAGCTGGCAGGCTACTGCACGGTGGTGTGCAGCCCTAAGGGAGGTGGATTGTGATATCTTGGTATCCCACATCGGAAAGGGAGAGGGAGTTCTTGGGTTATAAAGGAAAAATCTTGGACCCCTACATAGTAACGAGGCCTTTTCCCAGGCGGTAGAAACTCTAGAAGAACTCCGCAGTTAAGCGTGCTTGAGCGGGAGCAATGCAAGGATAGGTGACCCATGGGAAGAACAAACCCGTGAGAGTTTTTGCCTAAAGCGGACAATATCGTTGCCATGTGAAGGGTCATGGTGTTACAAGTACCGCTCGGTGCTGTTTGGTATTTGGTAGTACCGGTAGGCAGAATGGAATTAGAGTATTACAGTACAAGTTTTTTTTCAAGATGGTATGTACCGGTCAATATAGGTCAATACCGTATGACACTACACACAAAGGAGCCACCCTCTAAGCTTTCTTCACTATCTTCACTTAGCACCACCCTTGCTCCTAACATTTGAGAGTCAGTGAAAAGCTAAAGTCGACATCACCCGATTTACACACTAAACATGGACAATAGCGAGCTCCACATATCTCTAGCTATGCCACAATGCATGTTTGCATATTCAACGTACAACACAACTAGGGAAAGAGGAACACTGACTTCCAAATATATCTCGAAGGAAATTATCCCCTTTTCTCCTAGATAAAATGGAATAGGGAGATTTGCTAGTGAACCCCCTCCCCCAGCCCCGGGGGGGGGGGGGGGGGGGGGTTCTTTCCATCTAATTTCATCGGCCTCTGCCTCATTGAACCGCACAGTATAATTGTGCCAAGAATTCCTCCACTACTATTAATTCTCAATCTCAAAATGCTATTACTCAAGAAATTTCCCAAACCACACTACACTTCATTCCCAAAATTGCAACTAATTTGAAATCATATCTTCTTTTTTGGTTGCAATACGACAAAGGTCTAGAAAGGATCTGAATAAAGGAGTTTGGCGACACCGTACCTCTGTCCAAAATCTTATCTGATGACCTTTTTGCCATTGGCAAAATAAGCATTCCCACCTAAATGTGGTCATCCACCTCTAATTTCCTTCTAACACCTTCATATATGCTGAACACTCTGAGATGTCCAACCACCACTTCATAATCTTGCTTACACTCCTTGTCACTCTCCAAAAGTTTCCAATCTCTGTAGCATATGTCGAAAGCCATTTATCTAGGAGAGTCTTGTTGAAGGTGGTGAAGTGGTGAATGCCCAAACTACCTTCCGACCTACAAAGGTAGTTTGCAAGATTTCCTCTCCCAAACCTCCCCATAACAAGTTTATTTGTTGCTGTTCCAGCCTATGGGCCATATACACACGAATTGTAAAGGTCGACAAGAAATAAGTAAGAAACCTAGATAGGATTCTTGCGGTAAAGGTTGTAAAGATCTGAATAAAGGAGTTTGGCGACACCGTTCCTCTGTCCAAAATCTTATCTTATGACCTTTTTGCCATTGGCAAAATAAGCATTCCCACCTAAATGTGGTCATCCACCTCTAATTTCCTTTTAACACCTTCATATATGCTGAACACTCTGAGATGTCCAACCACCACTTCATAATCTTGCTTACACTCCTTGTCACTCTCCAAAAGTTTCCAATCTCTGTAGCATATGTCGAAAGCCATTTATCTAGGAGAGTCTTGTTGAAGGTGGTGAAGTGGTGAATGCCCAAACTACCTTCCGACCTACAAAGGTAGTTTGCAAGATTTCCTCTCCCAAACCTCCCCATAACAAGTTTATTTGTTGCTGTTCCAGCCTATGGGCCATATACACACGAATTGTAAAGGTTGACAAGAAATAAGTAAGAAACCTAGATAGGATTCTTGCGGTAAGGGTGACTTTTCCTCCTTTAGAAATATACTGCATTTTCACCCCACTAACCTCCTTTCAAATGGCCACATTATCCCAACCTGCAGTTGCCTTATATATGGACCCCAAGTGGAAGGCGTAAATACAAGGTAAGCTATGCTACATGGACTCAGGTGCGACCGTACAAATTGTCGTGGCATGTATGACTCTAAATGTCAGATTTATCTAATTTTAATGTCCAAGGACTTGTGCATATGACCGTGTACCCATATTTCTTGATATACTTTTTTAATTTTCTTATATGAAGCGGTCTTTTCAAAGTGTGACGTAACATTTCACACAGAATATGGGAGTTTTATGAATAACTATGTGGTAAAGTTGAATTACTAATTATGCTTGCTGGGTGGATGTTGAACTACTCATGCTGGACACAAATCTCGTAGATTTACCCAAGTTTCACATGAATACGTTTAAAAGAGTCCATATAACATACATTATTTCATATAGCATTGGTTGCAAGAAGAAGAGCCACTCAAAATCTCTTATCCTTGAGAAGAATAAGTATATTTGGTAACTGTCCATGAAAATAAGCTCTCTTGTTGATAGTCGTGTTCAGGCCAGACATTACCTCAATTCACAATGGAATGCATCTCAAATTTCTCAATTGCTTTTCATCAGCATCACAGAAAATCATTGTGTCATTTAGAGAAAATATTTAAAAGAAGATACAAAATAGTGACAAACACCCCCTATCCTGTCAACCTTAAAGCCCTTGATCATGCTCTCCTTCGCTGCCCTCAAAATCATCCTATCAAGAGCCTCCACTATCAAAATGAAAAGCAGGGGGGGATAGAAGTTTACTTTGTCTAAGACCTTTGAAGTTTGAGATGAATCTAGCTGAGATAACATTTCTTTACTTGGAAAACCAATTTGCTGAGATGCAGATGCATGGCCTAATCCAAGGCACCATTTCTCCCATTCTCGCTATAATGTACGGGAGAAAATCCCTATTCATATATGCTCATAAGCTTTCCAATGCCAAGTCAACCTTGCAGATAGCACCTGGGTCTCCACTCCAACATTCGTCAGCAGTAAGCACAGAATATAAGACTTCCCTCCTGCCCACAAAGCACTGTGCAATTTAGAGATGATACCAAATGAGTCCTTTTACAGTCTCAAAGCCAGAATCTGCCAAAAGCTTGTAGATGCTTCCACTAAACGAGTAGGCCAAAATCCTTTCAACTCCATAACTCCATGTTGTTTCATGGACACGACCTATGAAGTATGGACACGTCGGAATAGGTGCCGTAACCGTGTCAGACACGCCGGGGACACGTTAGGACACGTGTCGGACACGCCATGTGGCATGCCTTATTTTTTTAAAAAAAATTCCAGCCGGACACGCCAAGGGACACGCAGGGGACACGCATGTTCAATCTCGGACACGCATAGACACACCAAACCCAATGATGAAATAAAAAAACTCTAAGAGCTTCAGTGCACAATTTGAAAAAATACTTGGTCTCTTGTTTTCACTACATACCGTGACTTTCACTAGCGAGCTCGACGACCACCGTTGACCTCAATCTCACCAGCGACCTTCAATCGCCTCTAAGTAATCATTCTCCTTTTCTTTCTTATTATATTTTTTGGCGGCTTCTCTCTGAATTTTTTCGTTCTACTTGTCTGCATCTTTTTCTTTTTCTTCTTCTCCCCTCTTTTTTCATTTTCTAGTTTTTGCTTCCTTCAAATCTTTGAATAATTCGACGATAATGGCCTGTTGAGTTGTTTCCTTTTTTTTAACTGTTTTAGTTTTTTCTTTACCTTTTTAGTCATTTTTGATTTTTTCTTTACCTTTTTTCTCCATTTCTTTTCTAGTTGTTTTTTTTACTGTTTTAGTTTTTTCTTTACTTTTTTATTAGAGATTGTTTGTGAATGTTCTATTTATAAACAATGGGTAAGTATATAAATAAAAATATATTCTGTCACATTCCTACCATGTCCATGTCATAATATTTTTGAAATTGCCGTGTCCTGTGTTCGTATCCGTATTTGTGTCTGTATATGTGCTTCATAGGACACGACTATAAAAGAACTATTAAAGCTTCTTTCAAATGTCCCAGCTTTGTGGAAGTGTCGAAACAATGCCATCATGTTTTCCACTAACTCCAACCTACCTAAATGAAAGCCTTAGTCTACCATCTGGACCTGGAGCATTATCCTCGTTGCACTCCTACACAACATCCATGTTCAAAAAAGCTATGCTCACTATGCAATCAGGATTTGCTCAATTTATGGTTATTCTGGAAATATCTGAACAAGGTTGGTTATGTAAAACCTAACCGAGGCCTGATTGATAGCGTGCTCAAACTAAAATGATAACCACAAGTTCTCATGTTGATTTTGATTAGTTTTGATTTTATGAAAGCTTTAAACTTTTCAACCTAATGGGTGCTAAATAACTCCGCCTGCGTAGTGCTTAAAGTTTTATTTCTTACACAGCCGATCTCAAATCCAAAGAAAAATTACAGTAGCACGTTAAAAAATCCGTCAAATCTGCATGAACATGAATCCAAATAAATTACAGTAGGATTACACCAATGATCGGTTTTGAATCCTTATCTCTTACCTTAGTTATGGATGAACTAGACAAATTGAGGATGATATTCCGTGGTGTATGTTGTTCGTTGATGATATTATCTTTGTAAATGAAATTAGGAGTTGAGCTAATGCTAAGTTAGAATGTGGAGAGAAGTTTTGGAGTCAATAGGGTTTCGAGTAAAGAAGAATAAAACTGAATACATAGAATATAATTTTAACAGTAATAAGAGTATTAATAGTGAAAAAGTAAATATTCAAAATCAAGAGATATCTAATAGTGAATGTTTTCGTTATCTAGGTTCGATTACTAACAAAGATGGAGAGATTGCAAATAATGTAACCCATAGAATCAAAATTGATTGGCACAAGTGGAGGGGTGCATCCGGTGTTCTATGTGATTAACAGATACCTTCAAGATTATAAATAAAATTTTATAGGATAACTATTAGACTAGTGATCTATGTACAACATGTTGGGTTGCTAATAAATATCACATAAATAAGATGAGTGATGCTGAAATGAGAATGTTAACATAAATGTGTGGTAAAACTTGAAAAAATTAAATAACGAATGAAAAAACTTGTGGATTGGTAGAGGTCGCACCAATTGAGGATAAATTGATAAAAAATAAATTAAGGTGATTTGAACACATACAACGTACACTAGTTAAGGCAGTAGTAAAGAAAAGTAACAAGATGTTGGCTAATGAAAATACTAGGAGAGGGGTAGTCCTAAATTGACATGGGATGTCGTTTTAAGTAAAACTATAAACTTATTGATACTAATTGAACTTATGGCCGTTAATAGAGCATAATGATCTCAATTGATTCATGTAGTCGACCCCAATTGATTGGAACAATGATTTGGTTTGGTTTGGTTTAATAGGTGCTAAATGTTGACTGAACTGTGACTTGTATAAATTTAATTCATTTAAATTTGGCCAACCATCAAGGCTGTTCTCATACTTAACTCCAAATTATCTAATGAAAAGATGTCGGATGAGTTGGGTTCGTAATGTATAGACTTGAACCCGTTTTGTATATTTTATCATTGGATTTGTGTATACAAGCCTTAAGCCTAATGTTTTTGGATGGAGCTCTATGGACATACACGTGGGGTTGGGGTGTTCATAATGATTTGGGTTAAAAATGTGATTTGTGCTAATATTATAAGAAGAATGATGCATGATTCAGTCCCCCCCGCCCCCAAAAAAACCCTCTCGCGGATCTTTCTCTTCTCTTTCACTTCCTTCTTTATTCACATCTGTATACACTACCATACGAGGCATATATTGTTTGAATCGTGCAAAGCCGAACAAGAGTAAAGTGATCTCCTTGACGAGTGCTACAATTTACACCAACTAAATTTTCAGTTGGATAACTCGACTTTTTGGTTTTCTTCTCTCTCCATTTTTGCTTGGATTTTAGATGCGTTTTCTTAATTTTAGATTAATATGATTAAATTTGCATGAGTATTACCAAAACAACTAGAAACGTTTTAAAATAAGTTATTCGTACCATACTACTTGCCTGGAGTAGGAAAGAGTGTTCTATCTTTGGTTGTGTTGCATGAGAGTTCCTTTTAGGTTTTCTCTCTCTCTCTCTCTCTCTCTCTCTCCATTTTAATATCATGCTTTGGAATGTAAAATCGGTAGACAATGAGAAGTATACAGTTTATATCTTGAATGCATGAGATTGGTTCGTGTTTTTGTTTGAGTACGAGTATTGGTGGAGTTGTTATGAGACGGAAGAAGATATGGCCTTAGAGCCTTTTTAGGGATAAGATAGAGCCTATTTTATTCATATTGTGAGATTTTGAGCCTTGATTAGACTTAGAATTTGGGACTTGAACAGATTTTTGTTTCCTAATTTTGGCCCCTTCATCATTTGTATGAACTCCATGGGCGTTCGAACGATATATTTCGGATTTTTGGGCATCCGTCTTTGTCCTCCCTCATTCAAATGGAGGCCATGAGGGTTTGGGAATAGGTCACGGGTGTACGAAGAAAGGTTATGGACGTTCTGATGGCCAAAATTTGTAAATCCTTCACACAGGTTGTTGGGCTTTGTGTCGAGCTTTGTTTGGATGGAGCCGTCGATATCTGAAGGGCCTAGTCCAACTTTTGGCTTGCTCGACCTTCGATTGTACTTCTGACTTAGAGATTGGAGGGCAGTGTGCAATTTGATGTGGTTATCTTTTGATTTCTTTTTGTTCCTTTGGTGGATTTCTCTTTCCCTTCCCTATTGTACTATTCCATTTTTAATGTATTACATTTTGTTGTTGAATTAAAGTGTTTCGAACCTATAACTACTTTGACCGCTTTTGACCTAGTTTTGTTGGGAATTATATTTCTTCCATCTTTAATTTATTTTTCTCTTTAGATTATTATTCTTCCTTTTTTCCTTGGATATCGGACCTTGCGTCCAGTTATTCTCTATGTGGATCTCATGTCTCGGGTCTCTAAAGACATGATACGTAAATTGAAGAATTAGCAAAAAGCTTTGTTGTATAAATAATGTGGGGGCCGTGTTTTCCAGTACATGGAAGTGATTATTCACTCAAATTGTCGTCAAATTCTCTCAAAATTTTCTTGTCTTCACTCTTCATTTATGGAATTTAAGAAGCATATAGGCTTTGTGATGCGGAATATAAAGGACCACTTACTATGTTATTTTTATTATTTAATATTTAATTTTATTTTATTCATTAGGATTTCATTTAGTTTTAGATTCTAGTTATCTTTTAAATAAGGTTTTAATTTTATTTCTTTTTTTTCGTTTAAGATTCTAGATTATATTAAGATTTTATTTTATTTTCTTAGGATTTAATTTTCTCTTTAGATTAGAATTTTAAGTTTATAAATAAAAGGCTCATTTAATGCATTAATCAGAGTTGAATTAATAAAGAGTTGAGTTTTAAAGTTGTGACCTTGTGCTAGGATTTTGACCATTGTGCGCTACCTACCACTATTCTCATCCCTCCACGTGCTGTATCAAATCGGTATAAGAGCCGAGGCTCGAGATTCCACGTCTCCTTCTCCTTCTTTGATTCCATCCGTAGCCAAAGAAGCTCCTACCGCAATCTCGCGACCACCCCGTTGCAATCACAGCGTTGCCACCATCACTAGCTTTGACGACCTCGAAGGTTGCCACTACCACCATCCTTCTCGTCGACCTCCCCCTTCCCATCGCCACCACATCTCCTTCTTCCTCGGTCCTCACTGAAACCCTAGACACCACTCGTCGAAAACTTAGCCACTGTACTCTCCTCCTTTGTCTAGAAACTCTCCCCCTCATCACCTAAACCCTAGCCGCTGAAACCCTAACCGCTTACCTCGTCGGAACCCTAGACCTTCGTCGGCCCTCGCCTTCACCATCGCCGACCATTGCCCTCCCTTCTCGTCATTGCCTTCATCGACAATCCTCTTTCTCCTTTTCTTCTCCTCGTCATTGCCTTACCACCGCTGTGCCCTTCCTTCTTCCTCTACGGCATGCCCCCCACAAGTCACCACCACCAATCGCCACCGCCGGTCATCCATCGATGCTTCGCTCCGTCGCAACCTCGCGTAAAAAAATCCCATCGCGTAGAAACCCTAGAAGGTGGTTCGACCTCTCGCGTAGGTCGCGAGGAAAGAGCCAGCCTTGACCCGACCCAGCTCTGACCCCTACCCGACCCCATCTTGATCCACTCCCACCAATGGCCAATTTAACCCAGGACCTGACCTCGGCCCAACCCACCCTTTTCCATTGACACAGCTTAGCCTAAACATTCGGCCTGTCCTTTCCCCCTTTTCACATAGCCCAATCCAAACAACAACAGCCCATTAACCTTCTTTTCTTTTAAAACCCATCCCAAATTAATCCAAAAAAATAGCCTGCTTTAAAAAAACTTGGTTTCCAAAAAAAAAGAGAGAAACCTAAATCCTTTCCAACTAGTCCAATTTGGTCAAAAAACAAATCATATTCTCCACGTTATACTCAATTGCCTAACCATGGGTACCAATGTCGAGTTGGCCTCCAAATTTGATGATATGTGTCATACTTTGCAAGCGATACGTAAAGACCAGCGGGTGTGTAGTGACCATCTAGTACGCATGCAAGCTACCTTAGAGAAATTGACTGTCATCTTGTTACAAGAAAAGGAAGATGAAAAGGCTATTGATTTGGAAATTTGAGATTCTCATCCATCACAATTTATTGTGCACCAATGCCGGGTAGAGGAGTCACAATTGACTGAGATAGACAACGGTTCTAAACTCAATGTTCCAGACGACTGCGATATAGTTAATTCTACCTCATCTCAAGAGATCAATGATTCTATTCTTCCACCCATTAAAGAGCCAGACATTCCCATGCAAATTACCGGTCCTCCTCTTGAACATAAAAAATGCACTCAAGTAAGATTGATTTCACTGGTGTTGAAGAAATTGATTGGGTGTTCAATCCATATTTGTTGGATTTTATCAACTGCCTCAAGATCAAGATTAGTTGGCCCACAAATAAATTGGAATAGCTTGCATATTCAAAGTATTTGAATCTTTGGCATGGCAGAGTACAGTATTTCAGGGCGAACTCGAGGTCGAGTTCTTTTTTCCAGTGGAGGAGAATGATGCGGAATATAAAGGACCATTTACAATTTTATTTTCATTATTTAATATTTTATTTTATTTTATTAATTAGGATTTTATTTAGTTTAGTTATATTTTAAATAAGATTTTATTTTTATTTTCTTTTCGTTTAAGACTCTAGATTATATTAAGATTTAATTTTATTTTCTTAGGATTTTAATTTTCTTTTTAGATTAGGGTTTTAAATCTATAAATAAGAGGCTCATTTGATGTATTAATCAAAGTTGAATTAATAAAGAGTTGAGTTTTAAGATTGTGGTCTTGTGTTAGGGTTTCGACTCTTATGCTCTACCTACCACCATTCTTATCTCCTCCATGTCCTACATCACTTTGCTTCCAATGGATTTACACACTCTGCAACTGGGTTAGTTGATCAGGGAGAAATTGCAGTACATGCATTAAACCTCAACTGGACATGCCTCAAGTCCAGTGACTTGGTGTTGGCTGCATGAATCTTTTTTCTCTGGCTGATTATATTCGAAACCATATTGTTGGTTAAACTTAAATCCATTGGAATAGCGTGTGTTTATACTACCTGAATTATGTCTTTGGCGTTTCTTGTCTTTCTGACACCTTCAACCTCTCAATTTACTTCTTTTTATGGGTGCATTAGTTGATTTGCATTGCACATGGCCAAGTGCTCTCAAGCAGTTCTTTTATTTTTTTGTTATTTTCAATAGGCAACTCTTCTAACTTCCACCAGATGCATTTGCATATTGTTCTATCTTCTAATAACACCGCTTATCATCTTTCTTCATTAATGTAACTCTTTGCTAATGATCAACAACAACAAAAACAATAATAATAAAAATAATAACATCACTTATCTGTCTCAAAATTATCATTTTATTTTATTTACTCATAGCATCCGTATTTTAATTACACCCATGTCTTGAGCATGTTATTCTCCATAGCCCGTGTTTTTCTGCCATACAATTTAGTTGGCCTTACAGTACTTTAGCTGCAGTGCAATACAAATCTTACAATCTCGAAACACTCCTGAAGGGAAATGCTAATCCAAAAACTGAAACAATATGGCTAGAGGTGTGGTTTTATTCAGTTCACGATTGGACCACTCCCTAAACCGTGGAAGTGGTTCATAAAATTTCTCATTTTCAAGTTACAGGAAAGCAGACGTGCACAGGGCTGAAAAAATATGTTTTGTCGGAAAATTTGGATTCTAAGGCCCCGTTTGGTAACGTTTATAGTTTTCTATTGTTTGTTTACAAAAAAAAAAAAACAAAAAAAAAGTGTTTTTGTTTATTTTTATAAAAAAACAAAAATAAAAACATGTTTGACGCATAAATGTTTGAAAAGTGTTACTTAGAGATTGCAGATGTATACAAGGGTTGGAAGTGGTGGTCGAAAGTGTTATTCGGTGATGATAGCAAGAGGTAGAGATGGTGGTCGGAGTGGGTGGTCGGCGGTGGTGGCCGGATGGTGGTGACCAAGGGTGTTAGCCGGGAATGATAGCAAGATGTAGCGATGGTAGTCGGAGGTAGTAGTTGGAGATGGTGATTGAAAGTATTAGCCGGAAAGATAGTAAGAGGTAGCGATAGTGGTCAAATGTGGTGGGTAAAAGCCGAGATGATAGTCGGAGGTAGTGGCCGGAGGGGGTGGTCGAATGTGGTAGTCGAAAAGGGTAATCGGAGGCGGTAGCCAGATGTAATAGTTGGAGGTAGTGAAAAAAAAAAGATACAATTAAAACGTGTTTACAAAACAAGTGAAAACACATTTTTTCTGTTTATAAAAATTTTGTAAATTTTGAAAACTGTTTATAGTTTTTTGAAAACAAAAATAATTACCAAACATGTTTTCGTTTACAATTTACAAAAAATTTAAAAACAAAAACAGAAAACAGAAAACAGAAAACAGAAAACATAAAAGTTACCAAACGGAGCCTAAAAATTTTGTTTCCTTTGATAATGCAATCTAAGTCTTCTTCCTTCTTGATGAACAATTGAATTATACTGCATTTTTTTTCAATCAATTCATGGTAGTCATTTTGTAATTTGATTATGTAGTCATCAAGTCAAAACATCTGGTGCTAGGTTGGAATATCTGCTTGGTTTAAAGTTTGTCCTGATGTCTGTAATTTTCTTATTCAGGTTTTTCTGGACAGAGTGGAACATTTTATCCAGTCAGTTGCAGTATCTGAGGAGCAAATCTTTCAGAAGCGAGCTCGTCTACAGCAGGTGTCTCATTACCATATATTGCCATTTCTCCTCCTTCCGGGCTAGGGAAAAAATAACGTATTTAAGAGTTTGAAAAGGAAGGCCATGCTTTGAATACCTTGGATATATATAAAAATATGATTGCAGAATATTGTTACTGAATTGCGAACAATGATGAAGCCTATGAAATGTCAGGCTACTTTGTTATTTGCAGTTTTACTTTGTTATGCTGCAACATGATGCCGGCATGTGGTCTTACACTTGTCATTTCATCCACTTATATCCATAACTTTTGATGACGGCACGTAAATTTTCCCTTAGACGTGTATACCACTTTGAGTTAAATATAATTGTTCTGTATTTTTCTTGCATTTTCCCTTTATGCCATAGTTGTCAAACTGAGAATCGAATTCTGAATTGAAATTGTCTTTTTTGAATCTTGAATTGAATCGAATCGAATTGTGAATCGTAAAAATTCCTTAATCAATCCTAAAATACATATAACTCTATGTCTAAACAATTAGATATTAAAGATATTTAGAATGGAGAGTATACCTATAAATTTATAAAGAAAACTTGTTTTGAATGATGAACACATGGTATGATCGGCTAGACAGTTGCCTCTATGGGAAGTGATGTGGGTCCGAGCTTCGGCTTGAGATAGGATCCTTTATTACATTATTGATTATGAGATGATTGATGCCAATCCAAAGATACATGTGTTTTTTTTTTTAATGAAGAAACGAGAATGAAAGATTCATCCGATCATATAAGAAGAATATTTAGAGTTTTAAATCAACTAAATAAAATGAAATTTAAGACAATCTGCATTCATATATAATATTCCTTTTGCATGTAGAAGCATGTGGATAAAATTGAATGAATTGCTTGGCGTATCACAAATCATGCAGTTCTAAAGCAATTCATACTTTTATCAATTCACCCTCTAGATACAAAGTGATCGCTTGGTGTTTCGTATCGAATCATGTAAAATGTATGGTAAATAGCATGATTTTGATGAGGGTTGTATACTAATTAATAGTTTAATAGTTAGGATAACACCATTGCTAATTCTTTATTCGTAATCAAAATGCATGTGCCTAGGTGCATGTTTGCTTGCATGTTATTTTTTTGTTCTCCTAATAGTAATTGATAAGGCAATAATTGGACTACTTTAGTCATTCTTCATTCTCTGTCCTAATTGAGTGACAATATAGTGCTATTGGCTTTTCATAAATAGATGCATCCATATTGTCATGATAAGATTTTCGTTAGTTTTTTCCAGTACAATGAGAAGGCCATTGATTTATAAACTTTTATATTTAGTTGATGTGCACCTTTAACTCATCATATACACTAATAGGTCTTGTTTGTTTTTCGGATTATTTTTTAGAGAGATTGGAGATGGTGGATTATAGATTAGATTGTATGTAATAAGCGATATAATGTGTAAGGGATTGGATAAAGAATTGAATATAGTAGGATTATTGGTGGAAAAGTAATACGGTGGGGTAAAGTAATTGGATAAATATTGCATATGATGCATATGTAATATAAAATTATTAATACTATGTTCAGTAAGGATGAGATAAATAATCAAAGAAGAAAATATAATTATATTTGACCAATGGGCAAAGTAGGGAAATAGTCTTGAAAGTTCTATTCCCCCACGGTATCCAATGGCCTAATACGGGAATTTTAGCTGGCTAAACAAACGATGTACTAAAAAAATACGAGGGTTTAGGCTGTCCCCACCCTTATCCCTCTCTCTCAGTTGGAACCGGTGTAATAAAAAATATATTGGGATCTATCCACCCTCTTCTAATCCGGCATTGACCCGGAAAACAATCGGGGCATTTCAGAACATAAAATATGAAATAATGGATAAACTGATTATTCAAGGTATTCAGATAATAAAGTTATACTTATTTCTGAGCTTATTAAAAGTGCCTAGGACGCATATCCAACGATTTGGTTAATTGTTATTGAAAGGTGCATAATTCAATATCTTTCACATCAGACTAGTTTTGCTTGGGTCATCCCTTGCCGCCGCCACCCCCCCTCCCCTACACACACGCACACACACACCGACAGTTGATATGATTCTTGGGTTGTGTTTATGCTGTCAGTGCATGTCTTTCTTAAAAATCCATTTGTTATTGTTGATAATAAATTGTGGTTATTTTATGCCAGGCTATGGAGAATAATGAAGAAATGAAGCTTAAAACAAGAAAAGAGGTTTCTGAAGAGCCACCAGCACCAGATAAGGTCCACTTTTCCCTTGGTTTTATAGAGAATTCTTAAATGTAGCGAGCGTTTTATTTCAATCTTTTATAGTAAACTTATTTCTGGTCAGGAGAGTTATTTGCTTAGGTTGTAATTGACCCATAACTAGTGTTCGTGGCACATGCCATGCATGTGCAATCGTCTAGTTTCTATAAATATAATTGTTGAATAAGAACAGAGGGGAGTTCGAAGAAAAAATATTGTAGCAGTTACTCAAAATAGAATTAGGATTTTAGAATTTTAAATAGAGAACATTTGAATAGAGTGGGAGTTCAGAATTTTGAAAACTTGAAAATTGTGATAGTTGCAATGACCTTATAGTGGTTATAAAAAGCTTGAGTCAGTTTCGTTCACCCTAAGTGAGGTGTTTACTTTATATTATAGTATAGATATAATAGCTAATTTTCAGAGGCCTGTTGAAAATTAAGTTTAATTGCTACTCCTTTGGTTCCTTTTGGACTTCCTTTTTGTTTAACAATGAGAATTGTATTCAGTTTTTGCCTTGTTTTGACAAGTACTGAAGAAAGAGAGATTTATGTGAAAAATTGGGAGACAGAATGTTGATTTTGTCATGAAACTGAACTGAAGCTGAAAACATTAATGAATGACCATTAATACGGCCTTTATAAATGTTCTTATATTCATTCGTATATATATGTATGAAGCAGATGTTCCTGAAGAACAAGTTATTTTTATATATTTGAGTTCAGCATTTATTTACGAGTTTAAGGTTTTATTAGTTTATTATTTTCACAACACATTATCAGCACGAAACTCTAGCCAATTAGAAGAAAAAGATTCGTCTTTACAGCACCGAATAAGGTAAAAACTCTTGTATTCAATATTTATATATTAGACATAATATGCACTTACTATATATGTATTAAGTGAGTAATATTTAACAATTAAGTTT
>JAOTRH010021570.1:0-55762 GCA_034768845.1 Heliamphora exappendiculata | reverse complement strand
GAGAGAGTGTGTGGGTTTGGATTTGGGTTTTCAGAGAGAGAGATGGTGGGTTTCAGGGGGGTTTGGGGGTGGGTTTGGGTTGAGATGGTTTTTTGGGTGATTTGGGAACGATTTTCGTTAAAATTTTAATAGATTGGTGTATTTGATGTTAAAATTAAACTTCACGAGAGATTTGTGTCATTTTTGAAACCACATGGGTAGTCAGTGTTTTTGTCAAAAACCTCAGGGGGGTCAGTGTAATTTACCCCTTTTTTTTTGAAAGTTCCAAATTTGAATTTCAATAATTAAAGTTATGTAACATCTCATGGTCTAGTTGGTTTGTTTTTGGCTGGTCAGAGCTTGTAATTCTTATTTGAGAAGTTTTGAACTTGAATTTCAATAAAACGAATCAATGGTGGTGTTTGCTGAAAGTAGTAACTTATAAATTATAATTTGTAACAGAAATTGTAAATTTTTGGTAAAAATTATGACTCGTACCTAAAATAGAAAAAAAATAGTTATAAGTTATAACAAAAGATGTGAGTGTTTAAAAAAATTTATAATTTATAATTAAAATTAGTAGTAAAAAGTTAAAAACTACTAATAGTAATTTTTCCAAATACCCCCATGAATTATTCTCAATGAACACTATTTTTGAAAAAGTTATCTTCTAAAATTTAGGCCTAATAATTATTCAATTTATATGAATTGAGAAAATGCATATGTCACTTTCCCATTAAACGCTCACTTTAAAGGATCGAGCACTAGAGCAAAGAGTGCTTGTTCTAAACTTTAAGGGACACCACGCTGTTGTGCTTTTAGTGTACATAGCTCCTTAATATATTTTTTAAAATTAATTTGTTTACTATTGTTTATACCAATTTTTTTATCAAATCATTTTGATAATGATTAATGACCCATCGAATAAAGGGTCAAGAGTAATATATATAGCATAGAACTAAAATGACTCATTTAGAGTAAAACTACCTATCGAATTCCATAATAAAGAAATTAAGGGTAAAATATATATCAGTCAAGGACTAAATGGCATATGTACATCAAAAAGACCTATCGAGTTAAGGGTAGTATATGTAGTCAAATACCAAATGACTCAGGAAAAGGTAAAAGACCCATCGAATCTTAGCTCCTTATCGACGTCATCTAAGTCTTGGTATAAATATCTAATAGCCTAGTTTTCTCTCAAATAAGGACTTAGGTGAAAGACCCATCGAATTTTAACTCATTGTCGATATCATCCAAGTCTTGGTAAAAATATCTAATAGCCCAGTTTCATCTCAAATATATCGAGAGAGAGGGTAAAAATAACATATGTGATGCAATGGACAGGTGTTACAAGATAGTTGACGTTTCTTCTAAAGAGGACAAGTGTCACTATTAAAATCATTTGTTCTCAAAGGCTAAAAATCATGCTGAATTATGAAGCAGTTATAAGATCGTGGCTTAGAAAGGGCTGCTCACAACTACCCACTACTGAAGTTGGCCCATGACGGAACCGCCCACTACTAAAGTTAGTTAGATTTGGCCCATGATGAAAAAGGTTACAAAAGGCAATAAGCAGTTGCAAATCAGTCTATAAAAGATTAATCATAGACACAAGAAATGGACTTTTCACAATTCGGAAAACTGCTTATCTTTTTATTTTATCTTTCATTTACTTGTAATTTTATTTTTCTTGTAATTTTCTTTCCCAATCATTTGTAATTCTTAGTTCATAGAAGTAGTTTATAATCCTTGTACTAAATTCTAATTCCCAGCGAAGTAATAAAATTCTTTTATTACTTTTACTTTCATCTATTAGCACTTTCTGGTGAAATCCTGAAATACAACAAAAAGATCTTACACACAATCGCTTAATAGTTTTTAAAAATTTTCTCTTTTGAAGGAGATCAGTTTGTTTTTGGTTAACAAATTTTGGTACTCCCGGTGGGACACTTTACTAAGTCAAAAAATAATACGGTGGTTCAAACTTGCAAAGATAAGGCAGTACAAGAAGGAGTAACTTCTATAGAAGTTACCAACGGAGCTAATGCAGTAAATAAAATGGATCAATCGAGTGGTCCAAATGGTCAATCGAAGAGCTTAGAAAGGCTCTATGTACAAGAGAGGCAGAAAATATTTGAAGTGTTCAGTAATCTAAATATGGATGAGTAAGAGTTTATGATGGTAATGAAGAAAGTCATTATCGGTCCTGAAGCAGTTATAAAACCTGCAAATTCCACGTCGAATGAGGTGACAAATGTTAGTATGCCTTTGGTAAGAACGCATGTGAAAAATCAAAGACCATCAATAGGCCCCAGTAGTGGTTATTCTTAGCAACAATTATGTTATAATCCCGTTTATGAACCTAGAATTTCACAAGAATTTGGTTCATATTATAATCCTATTTTTGAACCTAGAAATCCCCAAGGATCAGGACCACAAGATTATAGACCTTCGAATATTAGCAGACCTTCAATAGGAACTTATTAGCACCACCTGTTGTGGATACTATGTATCCAAATCCATTAGTTGTGGATCCATTTAGAGTTGATCAACCTATTCCACATGTTGAACGGCCTATAAATGTTAACCCTATGATGGGTCAACCTATGAATGCCAATCCTGTAATGGGTCAACAATTTATAATTAATAGAGATCAAATTATATAGATTGTTCAAAATCTCTACGGACTAACCCTTTGAAGGGCTGAGAGACCAATGTTTCGAAAGCCTTATCGGTATTTGGTTGATAATTTGAGCTTTTCCAGAAATTATAAAATTCCTGAGTTCACTTTATTTTCAAAAGAGGAGAACCAACCAACTATTGAGTATATAGGTAGATTCACTTTACAATGTGAAGAGATAGGAAACAATGATTTTCTTTAGATGAAACTATTTTCATATTATTTGACTAAAGTTGCATTTACATGGTTTATAAATTTACCAACTAATTCAGTCTAGAACTGGCAGGAAATGGAAGATCAATTCCATGCTCAGTTTTTTAGAACTGAACTTGAAGTATTTATGATAGACTTGGCTAAATTAAAATAACATTCGACAGAGACTGCTGAGCAGTTTCTTAGTAAATTTAAAAGGATGAGGAATAGATATCATGTTTTTTTTTATCAGAAACTGAATTGGAGAAATTAGCTCAAAATGGTCTAGATTTCGAACTAAGAAAAAAGTTCGAAGGAATGAAGTTTAAAGATTTATTTGAGTTAGCCTCAAGGGCTACTAGATATGGAGATTTATTAAAAGAAAAAGTGCATCGAAAATCAACTTCTCTTGGGACCTATTATCAAGAGGTCAAAGGAGATATAGAAATAGAGGTAGCACAAATTGTTGGTAAGACTCCAATCGTATGTAATACATTGTAAAAAATAAAAAATTATTGAGTTTATCATCTACACAATTAAATAAAAAAAACCAGTCTTTAACTCTACGACGGTATTCATTTGACTTATCTAAGGCAGATGAACTGTTCGATGAGCTAGTAAAGAAGAGGTTCATTACTTTTAACAAATGGTCATTTGATCCCACCTGAAAGAGAAAGGAATGGTAAAGAATATTGTAAATGACACAATTCTTTTCGACATTCTACTAATAATTGCATAACATTTCGAAATGCCATACAGGACTTGATTCAAAAAGGAATGCTGCAATATGCCAAAAGAAAGGAGATCATGGAGGTTGACACTGATCCATTTCTTAATTTGCTCAATGTAAACATGATATCAGTCGACCTTGAAAAGGTCGTGAGGAAGTTACCAAGAGTGATTACTCGGGAAGAGATTGCTAAGCTTGACAAAGGTAAGGCAAAGATGCAAGACGCTGTAGGTTAAAAGTTTAATTGTATCAGATGTCGAAGAGCTGTATAAGAGACCGACATAGAAATAGTAAAAAAGGAGATGAAAACATATTTCTCAGAAGTAGTGTTGTGTTTCAATACAATGAGAAGAGGAGATTTACAGATTTATATGGGGGCTAAGTTGATTTACGAGGGATCGGATCAAGAAATTTTTGATCCTTGTGAAGTGGAGATGTACGGGCCAAATGATGGGCCATTTATGTTGAATGGGAACCTAGTAATCCCATGTTTGCTAGCAACTCAAGAGATTAAACACCATGGAAGATAGCCAATCAACTGGCCACATGGTAAGGCTACACCAGCACCATGACAAGGATTTCGAAAAGGTATGCCTTTCGAAGATCGACAGGGAAGAAATTTCAAAGAACCTCAAAGAAGGATGGTGAGGCCTCCTATCTCACATATTGATCGATGGAACAAATTGAGACATCCTAAGTTCCCTTCTTTAGAGGGATGGTATGTGCGGGCTACTACTTCTTGAAAATGTAGATTGCAAAGAAAGTTTGCTACTAGAGCATTGCCAGGCACACATCTAGATTATCTAAGAAGTCCACCTTCTCCTCGTTGACATGCACCAAACATGGTATGGACAAGAGAGAGATTGAAACCAATTAAACAAGAAAGTAGAAACCAAATGGATGAACAAACTAGGGGGAAAAGACCACATCGAAGGCTGCCTTGGCTAGGAAGCTGGATGAGGTCAAGAGATTACTTATGTCATAAGATGAGTCAAGTAAGGTGTCAGATATGGAAGAGGATCGAGAAGCAATTAAAACCCAAGATAAAGACCAAAGCTCGAATGGGTCAGATTCAGGTAATTTTGAAAAGAAATTAGTAGCAACTCAGTTTGGGTCAATTTCATATGATATTGGTTTTTCAAAAAATTTCCAGGTAACCTATTGGCCTTAACGGAGATATCAAAGATCATTCAGAAGTAGCAGTAAGAATAGAGAAAGGTGAGGTGAATATGCCTTTTTCACATTCGTTAGAGATTCGAAAGGATATAACAAGGGAATCCCAAGTGGTGATGTAAACTCCTAAGACAGCATTGGTAAGGCATTTAAGACCTTTATACGTAACAGCAACAGTTAATGAAAAGGTAGTTGACAAGGTCTTCATAGACAATGAAGCAGTAGTTAATATACTGTCATCAAGAATGCTATAATTTCTAGAGAAAAGAGCATATGATTTAATCGTAATTGAAGTTACAGTAAGCAATTTTGTTGGAGGAACTTCATCCACGCATGGTGTTTTAGCATTGCTATTAAGCATTGGGAAAAGGAAGATGATTAATACACTTTTTGTGGTTGATTTATCATCCAATTATAACATGCTCTTAGGTTGAGATTGGATACAATTGAACAGATGTGTTTCATCCTCCCTACACCAGGTTTTGATCTTTTTAAAACAAGAAGATGATGAAGGTAAAAAAAAAATGGAGATATGCTGGGCTGATCGAAATCCATTTAAAGTTGATGCATACAATGTTGAGGCTCCATTATACGAAGCTGAAAGGGATTCAATGGTCGTCAAAACAGAGGGTAGTTCAAGTTTGTCAAGAGAACAAAATTTTCAAGTAGTTAAAGAAGGATTCAAAGAAGTAAGTTAAGGATTTCCTAAGCCTAATATCACAAAAAGGCATGCAAGAAAGTTTGATAATATTGATGTCTAGTGAAATGTTGAAATAGCGAGTTGACGGAAAAAGAGAAGTCAGTAAGGTCAACTTGTGAAAGATTTTATATGTTTTTTCTCAAACGCAAATTGGGAGAAAGCTGTTCATGTAATTGGACGAAGTGTGTAGCTGAAGATGATTCAGAAGATTATACAAGATTGACAATGGAAGAACTTACTACTGCACCTGTTAAATTAGATGATGTAAATATAGAGGTGCATGATAAGTTAGAAGAGGTCAATTTAGGATATAGTAAAGATCCCAGACATATCTTTGTAAGTTTAAATCTAAATCATGTGATGAAAATTAGACTTGTAAGTCTTTTAAATGAATTTAAAGATTGCTTTGCATGGAGTTAAAACAGAATGCCAAGTTTAGATAGGAATCTTGTAGAACATAGATTGCCTATCAAACCAATCTTCATACCTTACAAGCAGTCACTTAGGAGAATAAATAATGCAGTCGTTCTTTTAATTAAAGAAGAAATTGAAAGGCTTCTGAAAGTCAAATTTATCCAAACAACCAGGTATGTTGAATGGTTGTCTAATATAGTATCAGTGATGAAGAAGAATAAAAAATTGAGAATTTGCACAGATTATAAAAATCTTAATACAGCAAGTCCTAAAGATGAATATCCTATACCAGTAGTTGACTTATTAGTTGATTCAGCAGCCAATAATAAGATTTTATCATTTATGGATGGACATGCAGGATATAATCAAATTTTTATTACTCTACAAGATACTCATAAAACAATGTTTAGATGTACAGGTGCCTTAGGCACATATGAGTGGATGGTGATGCTTTTTGGACTAAAAAATGCTGGGATAACATATCAAAGAGCAATAAATATAATATTCCATGACTTTATGGAAAATATAATGGATGTATACATAAATGATATTGTGATCAAGTCTGATCAACAAGAAGAACATTTAAGATATCTTCGAAAAATATTCGAAAGAATGAGACATCATCAACTTAAAATGAAGTCATTAAAGTGTCTTTGGAGTATCAGCAGAAAACTTTTTGGGATTCTTGGTATATAAAATAGGAATATAAGTCAATCAAAATAAAACTAAGGTTATTATGGAAGCTAAGTCACCATCGACGAAAAAGGAACTCCAACATTTTTCAAGACATAAATTTTCTAAGAAGATTCATAGCAAACCTAGCAAGAAAAACGATGGCGTTCTCCCTGTTGTTCAAGTTGAAGGAGGGAGATGAATTTAAATGAAAAAGGTGCATCAAGAAGCTTTCAAAAGATTGAAAGTATATTTAACCAAACTTCTTGTTTTGATGCCTCCTATTCTAAGTAAACCTTTAAAATTATATATTTCTGCTAATGACCAGTCGATAGACACGAACAAGAAGTTTATTACATAAGCAGAAGGTTAAATGATGTTGAAGTTAAATATACCTCTATTGAAAAATTATGTTTAACATTGTATTTTTCTGCAATGAAATTAAAACATTATTTGTTACATTCAACAGTACACATCATTGTACAAACCGATATTATTAAACATATGTTAGCTAAACCTATCTTAAGAGAAAGACAAGAAAAATGGGTCTTGTTCCTAATAGAATACAATTTTGTATAAGTGTCTCAAAAGGCTGTTAAAGGCCATGCATTAACTGATTTTTTAGCAGATCATCCAAATATATCATTAGAAAAAACAGAAGATGATTCGTGTGAGCTAAATTGCGTAGCAATTCAAAACTGGAAGCTCATGTTTGACGGATCAAAAACTGATAAAATAGTAGGAGCATGTGTAGTTATTGTTGCCCCTAATGAAAAGAGGTATCAATTTGCTTTTCAATTGAATGAAGAGTAAGTCCTTTTAAATAACCAAGCAGAGTATGAGGCCCTAGTGATAGGAATCGAGATAGCTCTGAAATTTAAAATAACTTATTTAAAAGTTATTGGAGATTCACAGTTGATTATTCAACGAGTGACCGATAATTATCAATGTCATAATGGCATTTTAAATGAATATTTAAATAAGGTAAAAGAGTTAATAATAAATTTTAAAGAAGTTCAATTTGAACACGTATTTAGATTAAAAAATAATGGTGTTAATGAAATGGCATAATTAGCTTCTAGAGTTAAAATTCTAAAGGGAGAAGATGAAAGATTGATAAAAATACAAAAAAGAGAATGGTTATTACAAAACAAGATAACCTTTATGAAAATCTTTTGTAATGAGCCTATGAAAAGTGATTGAAAAAGTGAAATAAAGAAATTTTTGCAGTATCCTTCAATCACTGTTGACAGAACCACAAGGTTCCGGTTAGTGAATTATATATTTATTGAAGATGATTTGTTTCAAAGGGCTTCAGAGGGGCTGCTACTTTTATGTATTAATCAGCCCGAAGCCATGAAAGTAATGGATGAGGTTCATGAAAGAATTTATGGAGCCTATCAGGCGGGAGAAAAAATGAGATGGCTAATTAGAAAATATGGATATTATTGGCCATCTATTATAAAAGATTATATATCCTATACTAAACGATGCCAAGAATGTCGAAAGCATGAACCTATCCAAAGAGTTCTAGCCTTACAATTACATTCAATTGTAAAACTTTGACCATTTAGAGGATGGGCAATAAACTTAATAGGGCAGATCCATTCACCATCATCACAACAATATGATTTCATATTACTTATAGCCACATATGTTTTTCTTACCGTAGATCTTCCTTCGATGATTTCATGAATGGATGGATGCATGAAAGGCAATGGCACCCCTTGAATGAGCCCAAATTGCCTGGCACATTGGTTAGAGGAGAAGTTTTTAAAACTACAGTTACAAAATGCAGTAGACGAAATGGACTCGCCAGTTAGGATATATCTGGGGGTGAGGACATTATCCCAAAAAGTCCTTCGACGCATGAGATCATTTGGTGATAAGGGCTGTGAAGGGTCATCTTGTAAAAAAGTCAAACGAGAAGAAAAGAATTGAAATTGATGAAAGGGTAGAAAGTCCTCGAAACTTTGAATTGGAGGAAAAAAAAAAGAAAATAGAGAAGTAATACTCGAAATAATATGTCGAAAAATCTGAATATTGAGAAAAAAAGGATTCAGCAAAACTCAAATAGGGATCACCCAAAGTAGTCTGAAATTTCAAGTTTAGCAGAGGAAAATAAGCATAGAGCCAAGCTTGAAACAGCCAAAAAGGGCCACAACAGCTATCAAAAAAAATTTTCTCGACAAAGGTATATAATCCTTTGTACAAGGTGTCCAGAACAAAATGTGCCAAAGCAAGTTTATTTTGTTGTGCCAAACAAATGGCTATTGATAAATACTCATTGGTAACTTTAATACCAGGAGTAGCTAGAAGAAAACGACAAAGCCAAAAAAGATAGAAAAGAACTATCTCTTTGAATGAGGGTACAAAAGAAGAAGGAATGTCATAAATTTTGAGTAATTCAGAGTATTCCATACTTGAAGATTTCAAATACTCTTCTCCAATTGGAGCATAAACTAGCAGAGCATCAACTTCAAGGCTTGTCGAAAAAAGGCCTGCGAGATGGACGACATCAAGAATGGTGGGAGACATAAACCCACAAGGAAAAATCATGGCGTTACAAGAAGTAGACTAGAAACAAGCTGTTGCACCAAGTACCCACTTGTTCATGTCGAGGGTATAAGTAGAAAGCATAATGGTCTCTTGAATACCCAAATTGTCCCATTGTTAGCCAATATACGAGGTTAGGCGTGAAACCCAATTGGACCAATCCAGTTTAGGGTTTATCCATGTACAAAGAGGTGCTGGTCTTTCCCATTTGGTCAGTTTAAGAACGGTTGATGAAGTAGAAAAGCTTCATTTGGTGCCAATGGACAATTGGATGAAACAATTCGGGCATGTTTGGCTCAAGAATAGGACCGAGAATATAATTTGAGCATGAACTAGAGTTTTGAATCAGAATAATGTGATTTCCATGTTGATCAACATATTCTTTGAGATTCGAAGTGAATCTTCGAATAACAGAGGAAGGTTTAGAGCTTCTCCTAGGGGCCATTGTTACTAAGTTTGAAAAATCTCTAAGTGAAAGATGAATATCAAAGCAAAATAAGAATAGCTCAAGGGTGATAAATGACGTTAAGGCTTCTACATAAGCCTATTTAAATATTTCATCTTCCTCACGTGACTTAGTAACTATTATATTTATTAACTGTGGTAATTAAGGGAATCATTAATTGGTTTAAAGAATTAAAACTCTATTAATGATGCGGGCAATTGTTTACACCAAATTTTTATCAAATCCTTTTGATAATGATTAATAACCCATCAAATAAAGGATCAAGAGAAATATATATAGCCTGGAACTAAAATAGCTCATTTATAGTAAAAGTACCCATCGAATTTCATAATAAAGAAATTAAGGGTAAAATATATATCAACCAATAACTAAATAGCTTATGTACATTAAAAAGACCAATCGAGTTAAGGGTAGTATATGTAGTCAAATACCAAATGACTCAGAAAAAAGGTAAAAGACCGATCTAATCTTAGCTCCATGTCGATGTCTTTTAAGACTTGGTAAAAATATCTAATAGCCCAGTTTTCTCTCAAATAAGGGCTAAGGTGAAAGACCCATCGAATTTTAACTCTTTGTCGATGCCATCCAAGTCTTGGTAAAAATATCTAATAGCTCGATTTTCTCTCAAATACATCGAGAGAATAGTTAAAAATAACATATGTGATGCAGTGGATAAGTGTCACAAGATAGTTGACGTTTCTTCTCAAGAGGACAAGTGTCACTATTGACATCATTTGTTCTCACTATTTAATTCATTTGTTCTCAAAAGCCAAAAATAATGCTGAAATATGGAACAGCTACAAGATCGTGGCTTAGAAGGGGCTGCTCGTAACTACCTACTACCGAAGTTGGCCCATGACGGAACTGCCCACTACTAAAGTTAGTTGGAATTGGCCCATGATGAAGACGGTTAC
The DNA here is from genome assembly GCA_034768845.1 of Heliamphora exappendiculata. Taxonomy (NCBI): domain Eukaryota; kingdom Viridiplantae; phylum Streptophyta; class Magnoliopsida; order Ericales; family Sarraceniaceae; genus Heliamphora; species Heliamphora exappendiculata. Next base: position 45,283 of record JAOTRH010021570.1, on the reverse strand, counting down.
AAAGGCGGTTATAAGTAATTATAAATTGGTCTATAAAAGATTAATCATAGACACAAGGAAGGGACTTTTCATAATCCAGTAAATTGGCTATCTTTTTATTTTATTTTTTATTTACTTAAAATTTTATTTTCTTTGTAATTTTTTTTCTCAGTCATATGTAATTCTTAGTTCATAGAAGTAGTTTATAATCTTTGTACTCGGTTCTAATTCCTATTGAAGTAATAAAATTCTTTTATTACTTTTACTTTTGTTCATTATCACTTTCTAGCGAAATCCTGAATCACGACAAAAGAATCTTGCATGCAATTGATTGACAGTTTCAAAGAATTTTCTCTTTCGAATGAGATTGTTTTTTTTTTTGGTTAACAACTATGTAGAGCTCTTTCAATTTATTATTCATACAAAAAATAAAATTGATCCAATATCTATTGATAGGTGATCGAAAAGTATTTGTTTAACTATTTTTTCTTAAAATTATATATGCTATTCATTCATTTCAAGTAAATGTAATATAATTATATAGCTACAAATGTCATATCAATTTTATTTTTTATATGAATAATAAATTAAATGAGCTCTATATATATATATAATGAAGAAATCCAATCATAAAACTATATTTGAGTGCTCTACTCATTAAGAGCACAACAATGTACTATCTCTCAAAAAGCAAAATAAGTTAAAAAATAAAAAATTTAAAACAACACATAAATTCTAAATTACTCTATGCAAACCCTTATATCATTCTAAAGGACAATATATTTATACTTTATAATTTACATATTATCAATACTAACTATATATCTAATTATTATAATTAACTTATATAGAAGGACAACATTATTCAATTTAAAAAAAACTAATTTCTTACTCCAATCATTAGCTTTAAAAAAAGTCAACTTAAAGGATAATTATCAAACAATTTATTTTGAATTTAATTTAACTTTTTAGCTAAAAAGCCTAAAATATTTAAGTTATTTGCAAGAGACTCTTAAAATGTGACCCACATTACATACAATTAAATTTTAACCACTCATTTTATATCTTGGATAAATTTTAAAAATTATTTTAATCATAAGTAGCATTTTTGTATATCAAATGATGAAAACAAATGGCTTGTTTGTTATTCTGGATATAATTGAATAGGATATGAGGGATTAATAATACTGAGGGACCTAGATAAATTTTTTTATATATGTTAAGAGATTATGGATGGGATTACATATACAATGAGAAATTTAGTTAATATTTACTTAAAGTAGAATAAAGAATATAATAAGAGTTGTAAAATTATTTTTTATTGTTAGATAAAAAAAAAGATAATCCGAAGCCTAATGGTAATAATATCAAAGAGCCATGATATTGTTAATACCATGAATAAGGAATTAATGATTCTTTATTTATTGAGCTATTAATCTGAATTCTGTAATACAAACGTAGAGCTCACAATACTAAGAGAATAAATTTTTTTTACAGTGAATCAACCTTATTTATTACTTCAATTCTTTATCCCATAATCTCTCAAAACAAACAAGTCTTTTGAGTTTATCTAATCATGTGAAAAACAAAGAACTTCTAGATGGTTGGTTTAGGAATGTCAAGTTCAACATTAACGCTGCATTGATTTGCATTGTGTCAAATTGGGATAAAAGGACGATACACAATTTGCTTCTAGTAGTTTTCAATTGGACCCTTTTTTGAATTAAAATAGATTCAATTTGATGATTTAAAATATTCATTTTATTGTTATTAATATACAAATTATTAACATAAAAAATAAAACTAATCATATACCATTAAATTCTTTAATAAAATTTATTTGGATTAAAAATAATAAACGACAATGTCCATTTGTCGTTTATTTTTTTAATACAAATATGATTTATTAAGACGTACATTGAATGATATTTAATTAAAAAAATATATTGCAAGAATAATTTATACATTAGAAACGTAACAACTTAAATTACCAAAGTAAATCCATTTTAAATATAAAAAGATCTTAACTTAGACTGATCCAATCCCAAAAAAATCAAGAGAAGTTAACAAGGACACGGCAAGTTAGGTCAATAATTCATCCAAGAGAGGTATTATGCACCTACCCAATTAATGTGTTTGGAATGGAGTGTTTTTCTATTTTTTTTTTTAATTTTTGAATATTTTTTTTACTTTTTAGTATAATTCTTTTATTTATTTTTTGTTTCTGCGATGAGAGAAACATTTATTTTTAATTATTTTTTTCATTTTTAATAATGAGAAATTTTTTAAAGCATGTCCCTTTGAACTTTGATTTTTTTTAGTGAAAGCAAAACAAATATATAAAAACAATGTATTCCATTCCAACCAGAACAGCGTCTACTAGAAGACACGGTTTTGGCTTGCCCATTTGGGATATATATATATATATGTTTTTTAATTTTAGTAAACGTTTTTAATTACTTATTTAAACTGTTATATTTTTTAATTCCTATTACCAAGATGAGCTGAAAAGTAAACTTTTTTATTTATCAAAACATATAAAAAAATCTAAAATAAATAAAAATAAGTCAAAATAAGTCACTAAATCAAATTCTATGTTGCTTATTTGGTTTTTAATATACCAAGTAAAAGATTTTAGTTAAGAAGATTGAAATTTAGCCCAAAGATTACAGATCTTCAAGTAAGATATGAAAACTTACACAATGAGGTAATTAAAGTTAGAGGCGGATTTTGTGTTCTAGCTTCCATGAGGGGCCCTCTTTTCTGGACGGATGACTTCTTATTCTGTATTGATTCTCTTAGGAGGCTCAGATGCCTGTAATCATGTTCTTGCTGGTATAAGCTTTGTTATGTGGTTTTGCTGTGTTTTTTACTAAGGTTTCTGTTTCGATGTAAATTATTTTTAAATAAAATATTTTACTTAATTTTTACTGTTTGGCTGATAATACTTATGTATAATTTATTTTTTTGTAAAATATTTTACCTCATTAAACTAAATTTGACTTACAAAAAATTAACTTGTAAATTAATTTTGGAATGCACCTTCGGAATCTTCACACAATTCGTACTCATTTGGGGTCATTCTCATAGCAGATAAACAAGAGGGAATGCGAGTCAGATCCTTCCACATAAATTTTTCACCCGAATCCTTTCCGTATTTGGTCATTCTCATATCTCATTCTCATTTTTTAAATTTTAACCAAACACTAGAAAATATAAGTAAAAAAATAATTTTTACAAACTTATTTTACATGTAAAATATTTTTCATAGTAAAATATTTTACGTCGAAACAAACGAAACCTAAAAGGTGGGTGCCGCTCGGTTTTGGCTTTGTTCTGGTTCAGGCATTGATGGTAAGGGTTTTTGCTTTGTTCTGGTATTGCCTTCTTAGCTTGCTGTTCTTGCTGTGATAGCTGCTCTAAGGTTTGCTTTACTATCTGATTTTGCTAAATTTTGCACTTAATGCTGCTCTTCTGCTGCTGTTTCTTGCTAAAATATTTTCTTTTAATAACAAAGAAAACTCTATTTTTCTAAACAAGTAAAAGTAAAAATAAACTTTTTAATTCATTTCATTGAATAACAAGGAAAAATTATATTTTTATATAATAATAGACATAAATCTTTCAATTTATTTTCTTTTAATAATAAAGAAAACTTCTTAATTTTTCTAACAAAAAAAAATGAACCTTTCTAATCTATTTTTTTAAATAATAAAGAAAACCCTATTTTTCTAATGAACAAAAATAAAACTCCTAATCTATTTTTCTTGTTTTAACAAAAAACATCTGCCTTCCTAAACAAATAAAAATAAATCTTCTAACCTATTTTTCGTTGATAATAAAGAAAATTTATATTTTCTATAATAATAGAAAATAAATCTTTCAATCTACTTTCTTTTAATAATAAAGAAAACTCCATTTTCTAACAAATAAAAATAAACATCTCTAATCTATTTTCTAGTAATAAAGAAAATATTATACTTTTCTATAATAATAGAAAAATCAAACTTCTAATCTATTTTCTTATCATATTCAGAAATATCATTTTCTGTCATAATAGAAAATCAAACTTTTAACCTACTTTCTTATAATATTAAGAAACATTATACTTCTCTATAATAATAGAAAAATTAAAACTTTAATCTATTTTCCTATAATATAAAGAAACATTATATTTTTCTATAATAATAGACCAATCAAAATTTTAACCTATTTCCTTATAATAATAAGAACAACATGCTTTTCTATAATAATAGGAAAAAAATCATGCTTTTCTATAATAATAGAAAAACAACTAACTCTTTCACCTATTTTATTAAAATATTAAGATAAACTACACTCTTCTATATTAATAGAAAAATACATAAAACTCTTTTAAACTTTTCTTAAAATGACAAGAAAAAGCCATTTTTCTAGTGGAATGGTTTTTACTCGTATATCCATCTGTTTGCTATTTTAGGCACACACAGCAAATCGTCCATTTGTGCATGAACTAGACTGGCCTGACTCTCATTCGAGAATATGTAGGTGCTCGATCAAGTTCAGCCACATTATTTAAAAAGCGTATCATATCCACAAGAACATACAAATACAGGAATACACAAGTCTGCACATGTAAAGTATATAAAGCAAGTCTATAGCTGTAGTCGGTAATATGGTAAATTTGAGTTTGAATTTGAATTTAGATGGGACAGCATAGGATAGGGTCAGAATTTCGAGCTCTTTAAGGTCAGTTCAGAACCCATATTGGGGCTAGAAAGCAGGGTGGCTGCAACTTTTAGCAGTATGCTATAGAAAGGAAATATAAGCGTAGGGGCTGGGGTAGGCTTTGGTGTTGAAGCTGGGGCCAAGACCCTCATCAGGAAGAAAATGAAGAAACTTTTGGCGGAGATGGGCTCTACGAAGGTCAGAGGTGGGGGCACCAAATCTAAGAAACAAACAAAGCAAAAATCTCAAGTAGCACCTGTGGGCATTGATCAAACCTTTCTGTCCAACACAGATATCCAAAATTGAAATGTACCGATCAAAAGAGAGGCAGAAATGGTGATTGAAACAGGATAACTGATGGGCTTGAGGCTTGGGGATGATGAAGCACAAATCATAGAGCGGATCATGAAAATGGATTCTAAAGAAGACAACCTGTTAGCAGGCATATCCAAGTAATTTACATCAACAAAATGAAGATAATCTCCTGGAATATGAGGGGGCTGGGGAGATTGGAGAAGAGGAGGATGGTTAAGAAATTACGAAAAAGTAGGATGGCCCAATTTTGTTGATCCAAGAAACAAAATGAGAGGAGACCCATATAAGAAAAGTGAGTTCAATTTGCGGCCAAGAGGGTCGTGAGTGGTTGGCCTCCAACTTCCATGGGGCATTTAGTGGTCTAATATATGTATGGGATCCAGAACACTTTCAGTTTAAGGAGTCCATTGTACACAAGAATTACATCATCCTAAGAGGATCCCTTCTGGATGGTTTTGAATGCATAGTGGGTAACACCAATGACACTACTGAGAGGGCAGCCATTTGGGATGAGATTAGGCAGATCAAATCCAAGTATGACCTCCCCTGGTGTCTAGGGGAGATTTTAATGAAATTATCAGCATTGGGGAAAGATTAGGATGCCTTAGAGTCAATAAAGATTTGAAAGATTTCCAAGCTACGATCATGGACACTCAATAATCAATAGTCCCATGATTGGAATGAAATTCACTTGGTCAAACATGAAAACAGAGGCCACCTGGAGTAGACTTGATAGATTCCTATGTAATGCCCAATGGAACCAGAAATTCAACGCACAATAGTGGGGTTTACCAAGGGCTTTCTCGGATTATTGTCCCATATTTTTATCAGATGAAAGACGAGACTGGGATCAAAGCCTTTTAGGTTTACTGAATTCTTGGTTAGAATGCAAATCATTCAAAGTTCTCATCAAGTTGAATTGGAACAATATAACAGTGGATGGGTGTGGAGGCTATGTTCTGCACAGAAAGCTACAAAAATTGAAGCAATCGATCAAACAATGGAACAAGGATGTTTTTGGAAATATAAAGGATATAACATCAAGCTAGTAGAGGCTCATATTGACAAACTTGACATAGTTGAAGAGTCAGGATCACTTAGCAATGATGAACTGAAGGCTAAGAATGAGCTTAAGGCCAAATTCTAGATGATGTAAATAAGGGCAGAGAGTTTGTGGACGCAGAAATCTAGATAGTGTTGGCTCAAATAAAGGGACAAAAGCACAAATTTCTTTCACATCATGGCTAATTAGAGATTCAAGAAGAACTATATTGGTCGATCCAACAATGAGGAGAAATCCTGACTAAACCAGAGGAGATCAAGGGAAGTGCAGCAACTTGTTTCTCCAACATCTACAAGGAGGTATCATGGTCAAGGCCAATATGGAGTGGTGACACATTGAGAGCCTTATCCCCTCTGATGGCCAAAAGCCTAGAAGTAAAATTCCCTGAAGCAGAATTCTTAAAGGCTATTAAATCCTATGGCAGCAATAAAGCCCCAGGGTCTGATGCCTTTAGCTTTAAGTTCATTAAGAAGTTTTGGCACACTCTTAGGAAGGATATCCTCAGCTTGTTGGAGGATTTTCACAGCAATGGTAATCCGTTAAAAGCTTTGAACACTACATTCATTGTCTTAATGCCTAAAATAGAATGTCCTCAACTGCTATCTGAATTCAGACCCATTAACCTGATGGGGTCCATATATAAAATTCTGGCCAAAGTCTTAGCAATTCGTTTAAAACAGGTCATGAACACTTTGATTGATGAGAGCAATCAACCTTCATTGAGGGTAGACAGATTTTGGATGACATACTTCTAGTGAATTAAATTATAGATGAATGGAAAAGGAAACATTCTGGTGGTATCGTATTCAAATTAGATTTTGAAAAAGCTTATGATTCTATTAGTTGGGGGTATTCGTCTAGCATGATGCACAAGATGGATTTTGGTGAAGTATGGTGCCAATGGATTTAAAATTGTGTCCAAACTGCTTCTCTTTCCCTTTAGGTGAATAGATCTCCCTCTCAAGAGTTTAGTATGAAAATGGGTCTTAGATAAGAAAACCCTCTCTCCTCCTACCTCTCCAATACTGTAGATGAAGGACTAAACATTATGCTTGAAAATGCCAGGCAGCAACACCTAATTCAGGGAACCAGCTTTCGTGTTGATGGATGATCATTTCCCACCTCCAATTTGTTGATGATACAATGTTACTTTGCACGAACAATATGGAAGAATTGAAAACCATCAAGAGGATACTACAAAGCTTTGAATTGGTTTCTGGGCTTAAGATAAACTTCCAGAAAAGTGTCATATGTGGGGCTGGTATCCCTAATAGGCAAATGCAGGACTATGCTTCTATCCTAAAGTGTAAGAAAAGTAATTTACCTTGAAATGTTTGGGCTTACGAGTGGGACTTAAATCCTAGATTCTCCAAATGTTGGGAACCACTTTTAGCCAAGTTCTCGAGAAAGCTAAAGCCTTCAAAGAGAAGGTAGCTATCGATAGTTGGAAGACTTCAACTACTGAAGTCCACTTTATCTAGTCTTCCTCTTTACTACATCTCTTTGTAGAGGATGCCCAAGAATATTGTCAAGACCATAAACAGGATTCAAAGCAGATTCCTGTGGGGGTAATGTAGAGCAAAGAAAATTGCATTTAGTCAAGTGGAAAAAGGTATCCATTCCTAGGGAGCTAGGGGATCTTAGGGTGGCCAACCTGGGCTGAGAAATGCATCACTACTTTTGAAATGGTGGTGGAGATTTGGTTTAGAAAAGGATAGTCTATGGATGAAGGTCATCTGTCACAAATACAAAGGGTTTTCAACTGGTTGGTCCCCTATGGAAATGTCTAATTGCAAGCTCTCTGCAGTTTGGAAGGAAGTAATATCTGAAGGTAGTGCAATGACCAATGAGCCTCCACAGCTCCATATTTGCTAACAATTGTAGGCTGGTAATTGGGTCTAGGTCCACTATTAAGTTCTTGAAAGACTGCTGATTATCCTACAAGCCTCTTAGGTACAAATTCCCTAGACTCTTCCTCTTATTCACTCAGAAACAAGACACCTACAAATTGTATTCCAGGGATCCCAGCATGTTCCACAATAGACTCTAACCTTTTCAAAGAGGTTGTTTGAATGGGAAAATGAGAACCTATCCCAATTATTATCAGACCTAAGGGATGTGGTGAACAGGTAATTGATTCCACAAAGAGTGATAATCTAAAATGGGCAGTTGAAAGGAATGACGTTTTCTCAATCAACTCATTTTTAATTCATCAAGCACTAGAACTGAGTACATCTCCCTTGAATAGGATATGACTAGGTTGCAGCCCTCCAAAAGCCCAAGTCTTTGCATGCTTGGCAGCCTTGGGAAGAATTCCTACTAAGAACTTGCTTCTGAGATAGGGAGTCATGCCTGATAACAGCTCCTCCCTCTGTAGTTTCTGTGGTGTGGAAATGGAGACAAGCTCCCACCTCTTTTTGGCTTGCTATAAATCTTGGGAGGTGTGGTGCAGCATCCCTCTTTGGTGGGGTATCCAATGGGTGAGTTCAGGATCTTTTGAATATTTAATATCTTGGTGGCTTATGTATTGGGGGAGATGCTTAGACAACACGATCTAGGAATCTTTTTTATTTGCGTGGTTGGCCAGGACTGAAATGGTCTTCAACAAAAAGGAGTGAACTGGGAGGAACTCAAGGAGTTGATCAAAGTCAAAGCTGGGTCTTGGGTGAAAGCCTCATTAAAAGGGAATTCTTTCTCCTTGGACAACTTTTTATATTGCATTGATGCAGTCAAAACCATAAGATGTAATTGAAAGGCTACTGTAGTTTTGGTCGACCTCAGTTGGCTGTTATCTTCTTAATAGTTGTGTAAGGAGCTGTGTTATTCCCTATAACTGGTGGCTGTGTTAAGGAGATGCTTTGGCTGGTGGCTGAATTACTCTCTTTAGAGGCATCACTGTTAGCATCTTGTCTATAGGAAGCTGGGCTGTTGGCCCATTGCCAACTACCCTCTTTTTTCTTTCTTTCTTTTGTGGATGCATTGTTAGTATGTATGAAGCATCCGTTAGAAGCTTTTCTTTGGTTATGTAGATGTTGTTCATGCTTTCCTTTGTTATTCCTGTTATATATAAAAGCTTTCTTTTCCTAATAAAAAAATAAAAAATAAAATAAAATAAACTTTCCATCCCTTTTTGAGTTTTCAACGTTTGTAATAAGGATACTATGTCCATTTTGAGTTCTCTTGTTTGTGCATTCAAATGTCGTGAAGTTCGAAGGAAGGAGTCATTCGAGTTTAAGGCCCTAAGGGCACTTCAGAGGACTAACCGGAAATCTATGAGTCAAGGTAAGTGTTCTTTTATTTATTTTTGTCAATTTTATTTGTTTCTTATATTTTAGCCATGTTTTAGGTTAATATTTAGCTAGTTTATGAATTTAGTTGGTTTTTGATGCATGACCCATTAGATAAGCATGTTTAGATTTCGTAGCCTAAAAACTTGTGTTTTACTAAAAGATTTTATTTTTTATTTTTAGACAGATTTCATGTTAGTAAAGAGAACCTCTCCATGTTGAACGAAATTCTTATTGCTCACAAGTAATCATTTGGTTAAACCTACGTTTGGTTTCTTTCTAATTTGTTTGTGAAAATGGAGACAAATAATAGGAACCTAGAGATTATAGCTAGTTATCTTAAATAGTGTTGGGAATAAGCATTTATGAATTTCTAGGGTTCTACTCATAGTTTAGAGCGTTATTTTTTACATCCTTGGGACTGCATATGCGCATCATCCTTGGGATGACGATATGGCCATCAACCTCTTATTTATTTATTTATTTAAATGTTTGGTTTTTTTTTGATAACATGAGCTTACCTAGTCATTTTTTATTGCTATTAAGAATTAATTTTGTGAACCAATAGTAATAAGTAGAGGCTATCATGATGTTAAGCCGAGTGGATGCCTAATACCTTCCCACTCAGTACCTTAGCTTTCGAATCCATTATGCGATAATGAAAGGACTAAGCCAATACACAAAATCAATGCACAGGTTCTTGGATATTAAAAACGACATGGTGACTCCAATTTTGTTGTGAACTTTCATTTTGTGACTTAATGACTGCATCTTGGAATTAACAAAGGCCATTTGATTGTAAATTGATTGTCATTTGCATTATTAAGGCTTGTGTAGCTGTCTCAGCTAAAAAGGCTTCCCTCGTAGGGAACCATTTGGAAGATGAGATTGGTATCTATAGCTGGTAACTGTACTAGGTTTTAGTTAAGCAGGATAGACTCCAAAGCGCCAATGGTCTACACATTAAAGTATCTTCATATTTTCATGTATTTTAGGATCTTTGGCTTTCTGATCTTGAAGCCTTCTTGGCAATGTCTGAGGAGCAACCTCTCAAAAAGTAGCCACGTTCTGATCCACGTACCTTTAGGTATATCAAAAGGATGCAAGTGCATGCACGTTGAACACAAAGATACAAGTTTCTATATCGCGGAATGCAGAACATATAGCAAACCCTAGTTTGGGGATGACCAACTAAGACTACCTCGCTTTTCACATATATAGATTAATCATAGAAGTTTTCAAGCCACTTGATCCTACATCACCACCCAATCTTTTACCCCAAAGGGATGATCCTACCAAGTATTGTGCCTTCCACCAATGCCATAGATATCTTACTAATAAATGCTAGAAGCTTCGTCATAAAATTCAAAACATAATGATCTGATAATCAATACTCCCTGACCTAGCTAAATTATTTCATAGAAAGCCATAATGCTACCTTTGACCAAGCCAATACATTATCCTCGTCAATTCACTCAAGTTTTTTGTTGTGCTTCCTGAGTTATCATGGATATGGTCACCAAGTAAACATTTGGAGGATTCAGAAGAATTGGGATTTTCACCAGGAGAGCAAGAATGTGGAGACTTGCAAGAATTATTTTACTTTGAAGAATTGCACCTAAACCGTGTTGAGATTTTTGGGTGGGAGTCCGAGACAATTGTTGATACATTTGGATGGCCAATTATACATGATCATAAGAATAAGACAAAGAGAAGATCTTGGATGAATTGAGTTTGTTCTTTGGATTATTTCTCCGCTGGTCTACTATTTGAGGAGAACACAAATCCCCTTGATAGAAAGACCGTACAAGATGATAAGGTGATTCTTCCCAATGAAAAGTATTATTGACCATGGGTGCTACGGGATTGTCTAGTTTTTCAAGTTCGAGTCTGAGTAACTGTCGAATTTATCATTTCTTTCATTAAAACCTATCGGTATGAGTTGTAGTCTTTTAGATGACTTTATGGCCTTCTACTGTACTCGAGTTTTTTTTCCTTTCTAGATTGAGTCATTTTTTTGAAGTCCGTATGTAATCATAAAAAAACTAATTAATAAAATAAACTTGGGTTGGTTCATCTTGTTGTACCTGAAATGAAATATGAGTACTTTAAAACCTTTTCCATTTTCTTTCCCACAAAAAGGAAAAAATATATAACCCATGACACCCAAAAGTTTAGTCCTTCGAAAAGTGAATTATATATGAATAAGGCAATCCCTAAAAATAAACACCATATTCTTTAAACCCAATCCACTATAGAGAGAATTGGATAATAAATTTGAGCACTGATAATAATCCCTAGAAATGTCTACAATTTCTCACCATATTGTTTGGAGGAATCACCAAGATATTTTGGTTTGTCATGAAATGCAAATTCGTTCTCCCTTTCAAGATAGTTCCTTGTTATGATTCATTGTAGAGTTGGAAGAAATGTAGTCATTGAAGTTTACTTATCGTAGGAAGTATAACTCAAGTTGGAATGATTTATGAGTGGGATGAAAAAAAAAAAGAAAAACTGGTTAAGTTGAAAATCCAAAAAGGTGGCCTAGACAAAAGTAAGATACACAAAAAAAAAAGGGCTTGCTAGGTTATAAACATGAAAGGGAGGCCGAGGAAAAAGTGTCACAAGATCATCACGAACTAAAAGGTGACCTAGTTTGAGAACAAGTACTGTGCCATAACCTTGTGTCTAGACAATTCTTGCGTCTAAGCCATGTGATTCAAAGTGAAGGAAGGGCATCGTCTCTTTTCTTTCAAAATCTAATATAATTCCTTGCAAAATGTGTTTGAGCATGTAGTTTTTTTTTTTTCACGAGTTAGTTAGATAGCCATCCCTACATTGGGTCTAGAGATAGAAAAGTGAAAAAAAGAAATGAAAAGAAGATAGAGATCGAGAAGCAGCAAGGAAAAAAAGGAGGGATAAAGACAGAGATGGAGAAGATCAACATAAAAAAGGAAAAAAAAGAACATAAAGAAAACTCGGCAAGTGAAACTAGATATAATCATTGGTGAGTCACTGTGGACCGCCCCTTTATGAAGAAATGATTCATAATCAATAAGCTTGTCATGGAGTTCTTCATAAAAGACTGGGCTATCTTGAGCATGAACAGCTGCTGTAATTTCCTTAAACTTAGAATCGAGACTATTAAGAAGGAAAAAAACAAGGCCATCGTCAAGAATATGCACATCAATGAGAGCCAAGTCATCTACAGTGTCTTTGCTAATTTGTAGATAATCTATAATAGACTTCGAGTCATGGGGTTTTATTAGATGTTCCTTGAAACTTATCACTCTAGAACAAGAGCGATTTGCATAAAGTTTTATGAGTTTAGTCTAGGTTTCATGTGAAGTTGTACTTGTTCCATAATTGAAGCAAGAATATATAGCATGCAACAAAAGTTGATTTTGGTGTAGCAAGTAGTTGTAGGCAGAATCAACCTTCGGCCAACATGAACGTGAGCCATCGACATAGCGTATCAGATCATTTCCAATGAAGAGGGCATTAAACTGTGCACACCATGATTGATAATTTAGTGGCATGAATTTAAGAAGTAACTGAGCCGCAGCATTAATAGAGAAGATTAACACATGAGTAGAATCTGTAGAAGTAGCATTGGATACGATAAAAAGTGCTTGACTGCGGGAGACACTTTGAGTGCATAAAGTTTCTTCAGCCATAGAATTAGTCGATTTACTCGAGTAAAAATACTCTGATACCATCCATATAACGAAAAGAACTCTCCAATTTTATTTATCAACTTGATTATAGCTATATCAAGTGCAAAAATATGACACAAGACAATTACAATAATTTGAAAGGACAAACTATTTAATATTGTATATAAGGCTGGTTGTTTATCCATATCTTTTGAACAATAGAAATGATAAATGAAGGTTTACGAGACACTTGAGTTTTATATATTTTTTAATTTCATATTTGGTTGTCGGGTAAATTGAAAAAACTAAGGTTGGGAGACATGAGTCCATATGTTTTTATTTCGCATTTAATTAATTTGCATATTCTATACCAAAATTGAGTCAATTGAATGACTTATACCAAATGATAGATAACTAATACCAATAAAATGCTAAAATTATCGAGATTAATTTTTTTCTGAATATTTTCCCATTAAAATTTAAGTGTTAAAAATAATATTTTGTTACACAAATATTGATCTCATGCTAATCAAACATAAAAAGCCTTAGGACATGTATATAATGCTAGTATCTTTAACTATTTAATCGTATCCTTTTATCAATTTTATTCCCCTCGTACAAATTATCTCTCGGAAACAAAATGCAAGTCATAAGAGTTTTAGTCCTATTATATTTATTTTATTAGTTTTAGTCCCAACATAAATTATGATAAGATTTTATGACTGATTTACCTATATTTAAAAGATTAAATTTTCTTTCCTTTCATATTTGAAGTTTGAATTTAGTATAATATCCAAATATGGACTTTCTTTTCTATCATATTTGAAAGATTTGACCTTTCTTTTTATTATATTAGAAATTTGAATTTAGCATAATATTCAATTATTGATAAAGGCGTGATCGACTTCCATCACCATAATTGCCCCCGGCGTCTAGCTCGCCTACAAGTCCGATAGTCAATGCATCCACTAGATCCGGTGGCCCGTCGTCATCATCGGCATCGCTGTCCTTCTTGTCTCCTCATTGTCTTCCTCGGTGCGCCGTCATCTTCGTCGGCGTATCGTGGTTTTTTTCGTCCTCGCCTTTGTCACTCATTGGTGCCTACAAACCCTCCGCCATTCTTGACCACGCCTTCCGCGTATCGACTTAATAGATTTTCGTTGTAGCTGAAGAACTAGAGAAAGATCGATTAGTAAGGATGAAACTGATAAATTTATTAATAATGCACTATAAAAAAGTATAATTAATACATTTATTAGTCATTATTCTATAACACGTACAAATGTAACTGATGAATGTATAAGTTACTACTCTGCAATATAATTGTTACGATACCGACATATAGATGTAACTGATAAATATATCAATTAGATACATAATATTAATTTGTTTGTAACTGATAAATAAATCAATTAAAACATAAAAAACAAATGTATTTTCAAACAAAAATTCTTATACTAATTTGTCTATAAATTTTGGAGAAAAAATGTACAATTTATCAGTTGTGAGATGATTTTGACTTCATTCTTAATATTGATTTTCTGTTAGGCTACATAAAAGTAATATCAGGGTTTAGGGTTAGGGTTCCTTGTGGATTTTTTGAAAATCAATTTTTATGCGAGATTTTTTTATTCCAGTTTAGAAAGGGTTTTTAGGTGAGACTTTGGGGCGAGACTTATGAGGTGAGATTTCTAATTTCCATTTAGAAAGGAATTTGGTCAATCCTGTTTAAAATCTTCTGAAGATGTAATGTAAGGGTATATTTGATAAATATTAGGGTAAATTACACCAACCTCCTCAAGGTTTGGGTTAAATACAGTCAACCCTACATGCATGAAAAAATTACATTGTTACCTTTTGACGTTTGATTTCGTATTACACATTAACCCACGGCATTAGGCTTTCATTAGTCAACTCACGTTTGACCAATAATATCAACAATAAATGATTAAATTCTTCCATTTTTGCTCCTGGCATGTTTGGGACATTACTACAAACACAAAATTCTTACACTCCATCTGGTCTAATAAAATAGAAGAGAAGGGAAAACTCATAACATCTCTCATATTTAATTATTCTCTTCCCCAAAACGATGGATTTCAGGCTATTTGGTTTCGATTCCTCAATCATTAACGCCTTGTACATGCTCGACGGCGACGCGGTAGCAATAGGCAAGAAGTCGGCCAACGTTCCCTCTTGCACCTACGTCCGCAATGCCAAGGCCATGGCGGCGACCCCGGCGGACATCAAAGAGTACCCCAACTCCTATGTAAGGAGGCAACAAAGGCCTAACTTGGTGCGCTCTGATGTGTTCTCTCAATGGCGTAGAGCCATCTTCGTCCAACAAGCTTTGGTACTCAACATAGAACTTGTTGCTATTAGCGGCCTTCTCCGAAGCTACTACCGACGATGGGGTATTGATAACATGATTTTTTTTCTACGCTTCTTAATCCATCTCTGCTGTTGATTTAGTAGATTAGGCCATACTATCAGAAAATGTACATTTGGTGACCACGATTTTAGTCAGCAAAAGTCTGTTTTTAGTCGCTATAATGTTTTGGCGACTAAATATTTTAGTTGCCATCATGGTCAATGATACATTGCCGGCAAAAGGTTATGGCGACTAAATTTCATTTAGTTGTCGTAGACTTTTTTCTCTGCGATCATAAGTTTGGTCGACAATGTAAACATTCGACGACCAATAGCAGTTGTCGTTGAATCTAATTTAGTTGCTGTTGTACCTCAATTCTGCGACAAAACTTTGTGGTCGCTAAAAACATACCCTTAATAATTTTGCAACTACCTAATATGATCACCGAATGCAATATTGTAGCCGAATGTTTTGCCGCAAAAATTTTTGGTTTCCAAAAGCAACATATCCTAAATCATTTTGCAACTAATTAATGTAGTTGCCAAAAGTTATTTTTTAGGCAACCCAATCTGTTGGTCGGTAAAAGTGTCTCCTGTAACCTATTATATTATATAAAATTTTCATAAAACAGTAATTAACATTTATTCATGCAAATCACAAATATTTATACCCAACATAAATATTCATTTAAAGTAGTACTCTATATATAAAACCTACAACCTTCTACATGTCCATACAAGTCTTAGTACTCATTTATCCAATGAGTCAAAATAATCGAAAATCATGCACCCAAAAATAATTTCAAGCTAAATATAACATTAAAAGAAAACATTCATCCAAAGTTTCAAAACAAGATTCAATCTCTCAAATATCATCTAAAGTTTCAAAAAAATATTCAAAATAAAAATCAGATAATCAACCTGCTTTAAAGAACATAATAGAAATCTCATAATCGAACTGTGGCCAAAACCATCGCATATCTACAAAATGAAAAAAAATAAACCATAGTTATTTATTATATACATAAAGATAAATATCTAATACCGTGATACAAAAGAAAATACTACATATTTAAGATGTGTTGAGTTTTTATTTTTCTTAAATTAAAAACAAAGAACATTCAGTTACGTATTATTGAAATAACTTATATTTTCATCTGTATAAATTTCTAATTTGTGGAGATACCAAGTTGTTTTCTCCCTTTAGTAGTTATGACATGTGCCTAAAGTCACTTCTAACACAGTATATTCATAACAAAAATAATATATTAATTTTAAATAACTTATATTTTAAATGGTTGATAACTTTTAAAATAACGACGAACCTACCAAATATTCTAACACTGATTAGCATCATCAACGAGCTGGATGATCCTGTAAGATCTTTGTCAAGATACCCTGAAGGTGATCAATTTGTCTTTAATGTGCTTTACGATGAGCTTGTTGCTCCTCGCACTCTCGCTTCTGTTGCTTACGCTCTCTTTCCCGCTCTTCACACTCTCTTTTTTGCTCCTCACGTTCTCTTTTCTACTCCTCTTGAAGTACGTCAATATCAGATTTAAGTGTTTGTAACTTGGCTTCACATGTTTGTGAGCCAGAATTAGATTTGGAGGAAGAGAGCTTTGGCCCGACCCCAAATCCTCATAGGTAATTCGTTCGCTCTCCCAGCACAATCCTTGAAATGGCTTCTTGTGTCATAGGCACTCTAGATTGGGAAGTCTCATCTCTCAATCTCAACATCTCTGCCTATTATTATAAAAAAATAAAATAATAAATTAAATTTTGCAGTCATTAAGATAATAATGACAATAAGGTTACAATAGTTAAATACATACATGCAGCAATGCTCAAACAGGACTTATCCATTCTTTGCTCTTCTTTGACTTATGCGAAATCTCGTAAAAATCATAAAAACCAGGTAAGTGACCGCCATTTGCATCCGCCTAAGAATTTCAATTTAAAGTGTTAAATAATAAGAGTGATAATAAGTACATTTACAAGTTATATACTCGTGTAAAAATATTTTTCCTTAATGAACATCAATGCTGGAAATGACCGAGACCCCGTAGTATGATTATAAGGTAGTTTTTTCCTGTTAGTTTTTCTAGTTATTGACCGTTTCTACAAATATATTAACGCTGGTTAAATATAAATGACAAATAAAATTTTAATTTTAGTGAATAATATTCTACCTCAAGTTTTGGATTTGTGAATACATGGTCTATCAAGTACTTCCAACCATCTTTCTCCACCCCTCGTGCATGGATACGACTATACGAGTTCACACATTCACCAGAAAGATAGATAAAGTGTCTCTTCATCTTACACTTCTAATCTTTGTATATCCGGTAACATTTTGCATCAACAATCTTTCGCACCAATTAATTGTCATCATTTTCATTGAGGATGTCAAATTTATCCTACAAGCATAATAAATGAACTTAATCAATTGAATTTGTAATTATTAGAAGCATAATAATTACGTTAAGAAATTAACAATTATTACTCGAACGGCCTGTATGATGGTGATTTTAATCACAGGATCAAAATCATGCCAACTATATTTGAAGCCTTGAATTGGACACATCCTCTTCATCTGAACCCCCCACTCATTTTTCACTGCAGTGGCATTTGTCCTACAGAACGCCTTCATTTCTTTGTGAATTATAACTGGTAGCATTTCCCCGCCATTGCGGCCAATTACTTTATCTACATTTCTTTCAAGTGTACGTCCACGAACACGCTTATATGAAGATGCACATGCTAAAACAACAAAACAAGTAGCAAATTACTTAGCTAAATGAGGAAATTATGGTGTAATACCCCATATGTTTTAATAGTACGGTAGAACATTAATCGAAACAATAAATTCTTTTAAGAATTCGTAAAATCTTAGAACACAAGGTATGTAGAAGAAATAGGCTTAGTTGATAACTTAGCAGACTAAGACCCAAACCTAAAAAGCAATCCACCAAAATATAGAAGGCACCAAATTAAATACAACCCAAGAATTCATATGGCCAAAGTTCCTATAAGCCCAAAAAATAAATGAGGCCCAACTTACCAAATAGCCCACAATCAAATAAAAAGCCCAAGTTTTTCATAAGGCCCAAAACCAAGTGAGTGCCAAGATTAATAAAAAATCCAAAGTCTATTAAAGACCCAAAATAAATTGAAGGCCCAAGATAATGTTTTATCAAGCCCAAACTCTAGTTCTTCTTACAAGCCCAAGATTTAAATAAAGCCCAAATATAATCAAGGCCCAAATATTTA
The DNA here is from genome assembly GCA_034768845.1 of Heliamphora exappendiculata. NCBI lineage: Eukaryota > Viridiplantae > Streptophyta > Magnoliopsida > Ericales > Sarraceniaceae > Heliamphora > Heliamphora exappendiculata. Next base: position 26,633 of record JAOTRH010021570.1, on the reverse strand, counting down.
AATTAGACCTAAGATACTAATCAAGGTTCATCTCAAACAAGGCCCAATAATAAATCAAGACTCATATCTTCAACAAGGCCCAATAATAAATCAAGACCCATATCTTTAACAAGGCCCAAATGCATGCAAAGCCCATGGCCAAAGAAAAGCCCAAGTAAGATGTAAGGACCTGTATTTTTAAACACGAGTTAAGAACGCTAATAGTGAATTCTCAACACGAATAGAAAACACTTGAAACCCTAACAGTAAATCTCAAAGTCACATGAATGCCGAAAACCCTAATTCAAAGCATTCTATCGTGAGATCTTAGGAGATTGAACTTAAACCTAGGATAAGTCCAAGGTTAAGTAAGGATTAGCCCAATGGGTCATCTATGGCCAAAAAACAACCAAGAGAAGATTCAACCTTAGGCCCAACAAGAATTGAAGGCCAAAACTCCAACGAAGTCCAAAACTCCGACAAGGCCCAAAAACTAAAAGAAAGGCCCAAGAAAAGATTATGACCCAACTTAAATTAAAGGCACAATTAATTAACTAAGCCCATGAAAAATTTTAAAAAAAGTCCATGGATCGAGCCCAACCCAAAAATCAAAGAAAAGCCTAACTTTATTGTTTTGGCCCAAAAAATTAACCCATGAATTAATAAATACAAAAATTAATAATTAAAATATATATATATAAAAGAAAATAAGCCCTAGTGGCTGGCCACCATCAGGAAATGTGCCAAAAAGTAAAAAAAAAGATACTTTTGGTTGCTTTTATGGATTTTTGTTGGAACCAAACACCAATTGTATTTTCTCTGGACTTTTCTGTATAAAAATTAGTAGTTCTGTATAGAATTAATATATTTAAATTTTACTTATCATCTTTTTAGCCAAAATCCCGATTCTAGAAAATTAGTTTAATCATGTACATTAGTCTTCTTTTGTGTCAAAATATCTTCATAAATATTTTAAACACTTTTTTCTTCTTTTTACTGCAAGAGTTTTATTCAACTAAAATTTTTCCAATTCTCCATTATTCATCTCTTGGCAACACATCAACCTACTAGGGCTAGAATTGCAAATAGATCCCTAATCTATCCTAACTAAATTACACATTAAGTTTTTCCTCAAGCTTATAAAATGCATGGCAAATCCCACACCCTCCCCACACAATTTTTTGCCAAGTGAGAGGTCTAGAGAGAGAGTCCCAAGGAGGAAGAAGAAAGAAGAAGAAGAAGGAAGAAAGAAAGACGGAAAGGAAGAAGAAGGAAGAAAGTGGAAAGCTAAAGCTTAAGCCCTAACTTCTTTGATCAAGACCTTCGAGATAGGAACTTCTAAAAATCTTCTTAACCTTCTCTTCTAACCCCTCTCCATAAAAAATAATATGATCTAAGAAGGAAGAACCAAGATTAGAGACAAGAAGGTTTAAAAAGAATCGAATAGGAGATAGCTTAATTGTTTTGGTTGGAATGGCGTCTTGTGATTTGTTTTCTTTTCTCTGAATTAAACAAGAATGATATGTGAATAAATATACATCTGAAGTATACTGGTTTCTGAGCTTAAATAACATATATGGACCAGTAATACAAGTTAAACAAGAATATAAACAAGTTTACCGAAGAAAAATCAAGAAAAAGCTTTTACTTCAATCTTACCCGAATCTTTTAGTGAACCAAACAGTGTGTTTTCCAAAACCTAGATTTACTGGAGCTTCATGAAGTTATTTTTAGCATTTATGATTTTTGGTAGTACCTCGAATGATGACTAAGTGCGCTAAACATAAATTTTATGCTTTTATGCTAAAGTAGCAGAAAAAAGCCCACTTTGTCAAATTTTAGAAAATTTCATAAACATCCCCTCAGGACAAACATTATGTCCATAGCTAGATTTTTGAGCCATATTTCATTTAAAATTTATTTGGAGTGATTTTACTGGACCGTTTTTTCCTGAAACTTATTTTTACCAAACAGCATTGTTTTTTGACCTCTTTTGTTCATACAATTTTTTCCCTGTTTAGAGGCAACCCATGGCTTATCTTTCTTCATGAAATATGTCCCTAACGTGTATATCTATCACCCCATTAAATTTCGTAGCAAACAAATGACGTTTAGTATTTTTAATGTATTTTACAAGTAGAATATGAAAAGCTGAATTTTTAGTTTAGTTAAATGATGACGCCTAAGTGTATGATTAGTTGTGTTATGCTTATATCTTATCATGAATTAGACTTGTTGATGTTTTTATAGTATGTAAAGTATGTCTAAGAGTAGTTAGACACTGTGTGTTGAAAGCATGATTAGTGGACTAAGTACACGTATAAAGAACAAAACCACGAACTATGAACGAACATTACCCTCCAAAACAAACTTGGGATTTGACATGGGATGGGTTGTGTATTGTGTTATCGTGATAAGAAATGGTCTATTAACGTCTTGGGCCGTGTCTTGTCTCGATCCGTCTCACGACACTCAGCTGCGTACATGTAGTATGGGATGGGAAGAGTGACGATAGTAAACCACGCATTATGGCACTTAGCCGAGTACACTTAGTACTGGACGGGAAGGACGATGTGGCAGGGACAAGGTGCATGGATTACCCTTTTGACGTCGGTGATGTTTTAGAGACATGTTTGGTTTGGTTTGAGGTTATAAAACATGTTCCGTCATCGAAAACAACTTGAGAAATATGGCAGTGACGATTCAGTCGACTGAGGGGATTGATCCAGCCGACTGAGTGCATTCCAGTAGCTTTCAGTCGACTGACCAGGAGGGTTCAGTCGACTGAGCTTAAGGCGGTAGGATATTTTTGAATTTTTAGAAGGTTTTTCAGTCGACTAGATTAGGGGTCCAGTCGACTGACCTGCGATATTTTTGGGCATGACTTATAAATATCAAGCCTTGGAGATATTTTTGATATATTTATTTCAGATCTGGTTTCTCCCTCACGAAATCTCAGCCTTCTCTCTAGATTTTGATGGGCTCGGGGCTCATTTTTAGCGATCTGACAGTGGATCCTCACTATTGGTGTCGGGGGCTTTACATATATCCAGACAGAATTTTGTTTCATCGAGGTTCAGTTTTTGAGACGCCAAGCTTTTGGCTCAACGAGGTAGGATTCTAAATCCTACTATTGTATAAGGGAGTTATATGTAATTATATGTGTTTTTATCAGGTAGAAAATACATCAAATATCATATTTATGTTTAAACCTTAGTTTTTCGGGTAAAAAACATGATTTTTGCTTTTCTGGATTTATTACATCGTAAGACTTGTGGACGTATGATTTTCAAAGGTGGTTTTGAAAACGGTGATTTTTGATAAAAATCTCAACACTCGGTGTTTTGGAAGTTTGGAGTTAACCCTCGGAGTTGAGTCTCAGTTTTTGAACTATTTTGTTGGAAACAAGAAAAAATATTTTGAAAATATTTTTGTTGATCTCCATATTGATGGATGGATCTATATATACATGTTTAATGTATATTTGTGGAAATATTTTTCGCAGTTGTTGAGCTACAGGTTGATTTTTAAAATAATTCTCTAGATGTACCGGGATAGCGGGTATTTGGCACGAGTTGCCCTCGGTGGAAGTCCAAAAACGTGCGCAGAGTAGGTACCTTGGTCCTTCGGGTTAATTCCCGTAAACTAGGCAGTTGGGTGCTTTGTTCCATCGGGTTGTTGAACCCATAAACTAAGCTTTTATGTTGTGGTGGCTTCGTATAGAACTTGCATTTACCTAACCGATCCTACGATGTGTAGGGATTGGGTAAAGAAACAGGAGTCTGTAGTTGCTACCTCTGTCCCCTTGCGACGGAGTCGATACATAGAAATCATTTTATATTTTCTCCTCAGTAGTGTGACCTGAGTGGAGCATACTGTTTTATCATTTTACCTTTATCCTCGGCTGCATGCTTCGAGTGGATTATACTATTTTATTTTCCTCGGTTGTATGTGTTCTGAATGGAAATAATCTTTTCTCATTTCTCGATGTGTGATCCGAGTGGAAAATAACGTTTTGGTTACTGCTTTTCTTTAACTGCGAAAATGTTATTTGTATTATTGATATGCATGTTGATATGCATGGTTTTAAGGATGGAAATGTAGAATTTTATGAAGTAAAACCATTTTGAGGCTTGTGTTGGCCTGATGGAAAATTTGTGATTTTGGGTTGGAAAAATATTTTTGGCTCATGTGGTTGAGCCTGTATACTTGTGATTGTATATCCTATTTTACAGTTTTATGTAGTTTGTTTTTATTGAGTTTTGGCTAACGGTGTGAGATTTTATTGTAAAAACCTTTTTCAGGTAAGCGTGGTTTAGTAGGTTGACCTGGTGATGCCCGGAGGAGGCTGATGACAAGATACTGTTATCTTGTCTTAGTTAGTTAGTTTATACCTTTCTGCATAGGTTTCATGTTTTGAGATAACATGTTGTAAATCGTATACTATTCTTATGGATGTATGCATGCTTTAATGCTTTCGAGAGAATCTTAGGTTAGTTGTTGTTTTCCATAGTTTCTTACTACGTTTTTCGTTGTTGGTATCAACGGTTTACAAACGGAATTTTCAAATGATTTATGCTTCATTTAAACTTGTGCTTCGAGGAAGATTTTTGGAACGACCTAAGCTTTTTTTAAAATGAAAAAAAATTTCTTATCCAAAACTTGTAGTTTGTTTTAAAGGCGTAGCTTGTGGGGCTGTAACTGTAGTCTTTTGGCTACTCTTTTAACTCAAATAAATTCTCGGTAGTATATTTTTACAAAGATTTTGGCCTTGTTTGGCTTTCTAGTTTTAAATCCCTTTTGTTTGGGCAGTTTCGGTGGTTGTTCAGTGGCTTTTTGCATGACCTGGAGTTTGGGACGCGACTACTTGGTATCAGACCTCTAGGTTCGAATACCTATGAGCTGTGGGAGACGAGGGTGCATCACCTTGTGAGGATGTGTTTGTGCTTGGTTGCATGTGTTTTGAATATGAGCTGTTGATGTCGTGTATATATGAGCATGGAGGTTGGACCTTAAGATTGATTAGTCTTGCCTTCGGGCATTTGAATTAACAAACTTGGGAGCCATGTTAGAAATGCGTTTCATGGATGTAATTTTTAGCAAGAAATCTAAGTGGGTTATCCAAAGTGACGCGTCATTCTTGTCGGTTCTTCTCGGTATCGGTGTTGTGTCTGCATAATTGTTATGGCTATGTGTTAGCATGATTATGTGGTATGTGGTAGAAATAATATGATAGATCGACCTTAGGTTGTCATGTTTCATGTTTTCTCTCTTTATAACTTATACCTCTTTCGAGGCAACGAGGTTGTGGTTTGGATTTTGGATATGCAACTCAGTTGTTATAAGTTACAGAGACAGGGTTATGGGTTAAGCGTTGATAGCTTGGTATGTTGTGAAACTCGACAGTCAGTTGGGCTTAGCTGCATAAGGATGGCCTCAGTTGGTGTTTGTTGAGTGTTTGAGCAGAGTTTTGTTCAGGTGTAGTCGAAGCATGGTTGATGGCTTTAGCTTGGGTAATTGGCTTCTTTGGAGAGTAAGTTTCTAGAAGTGGTAGTGGTGTTAAGGATAACCTTGCGAGTAGGGGCGATGGGGTGTTGGAAACCTTAGATCTTAGTTGTTATGCTTGGATTGTGGATAGTGATTATTCCTTTCAAATTTTTGATGTACATGATTTTGGCCGTGTGATGGATTAGGTACGTCTTGAGCCATGCTATGTCATGAGTCGTGTACTCATGATGGGGTATAAATGAAAAGATAGTGGATGGGAGCGTAGTAATCCTTGCCCGAGTGTATGTTGAGATAGCAGAACATGAGTGGTTATGGGAATATCCCTAACAGCAGGATATTGAGAGTGGTCAGCAGGATGTTGATGGTGATCAACAGGATGTTGACGGTAGTCAGCGTAGCATCTGAGGATGTTGTAGGTAGTCAGAGTAGTTCTGATGACCTTGGACATTGTATACCTCCTTGAGGTTTGAGACTTGAGATACGAGTGCGTGAGCTCAAGGATGTGGGAATGAGTATAAATTGCAATTATGCTGGGAAGAGCATGGGTTATGGCTGTATGGGAATGTGTAAGGGTTCCTGTGACGAGTATCGATTTTGTGAGATTCCTACGGGAATGCAGGTCTGTGGTTTGGTCGATATCCTAGTGATTAGGAGATCGCATTTGGAAACCGTGTTAGGTTCCTGTGGCTGGCTTAGTGCTGAGATGACGTATCATGGGTATGATATGTCTGGAGGTTGTTTGTGTTCCACCTTAGTTTCAGAAATGGGTATGTTATTTGCCCATGGGAACGAAGCATGGAGTAATAAGGTTCAGCTGTGTACCGTGTGGTTTGGCTAGCCTGGGGTGATAGGTGAGAAATCGTAGGATATGATGCCTGTGATTGTGTGTGCCTTGAGGGCAGAAGTGCGAAAGGTGTCTGCATGGTCGTGGGGGTTAATAGTAACTCTAGATGAAAGGTCTCAGGATTGGGTTCCTTGTTTGATGATGTGCCTTAGACAGTGAGCTCGAGGCTATGACGTGATTGTGGTTTGCCTAGCAGGAGTTAGGTTGTGTAGCGCAACCTTATGAAGTGAGGTTTTAGGTACAATGGGATGTGTTGTACTAGGTACGCGAATTGATGGTGTTCGCGTGTGTTAATGAGGTTAGAGAGAGCTTGGTGTAGCAGATGACCTGAGTATTGTGATCGAAGTTGACAGTAGCTGTGTGACTATAGTCAATATGGCCTCGAGGTAGGACTTACAGAATTCTTAGAGGCTAAGTGTTGAGGAGTACTCCGGTACACTAAGGTTGGGTCATGGTTTCTTGTTGGCCCTTTTCTTTTCTTTGGATGGAAGGAGAGAGAGAGTTTTCTTGTAGACGATTGTCTTGTAGACGATTATCTGGTGTGAGTTGTTTAATCTCGGTTGGATGGAGATGTCAGGTTCTTGATTGGTTCATATTTGGTTATGTTCTGAGACTGTGGAATCTCAGTGGGTTTGTACCCGTGTGTGACCCTTGGAGTTGTGACTCAGGGACTTGTGTCGCTGTGATTGGGTGATTATAAGATGAATTCTTCATGGCTTCGACTCGTGGTGCGAGACGCTCTACATCTAAACGTCTCTGTGTGTGACCTGGGATCCAATTGCTCCCGCGGTTGAGAACCGTAAAGAATTACATGATGGGGTTGGTATTCTCTCGTGGTGGAAGACCGTAAAAGAGTACGTGTGAGTGTGGTAAACATGATAGGTCGTGGTAACCTAGTTAGTATGGCTTGTTTGTGTGATATGGGTTGTGTTCCTTATGCTGCTTGTTCTTGATAGACAAGGGAGTTGGTGTTGAGACGTAGAGTTCTTTTGCAGTGATCAGTTGAGGATCGTTGATCATTGTGTGTGTACGGTTGTGTCTCTAGCTCTTAGTAGAGTGGGGATTTTGTCGAAACAGTGTGGTTGTAATATGTGTATGGTGGGTTTTTGGTAAACTTTTGTGAGTCTGGCTTGGGTCCTGTTTGGGGCTTGGAACTGCTTAGAGTTCTTGGAGTCGAGGAGTGGTAGTCGACTGTGGTAAGTGCTGTGCTTTGGCATAACTGTTGTTTGTGTAGATGGTGGTCTTGAGAGTGTGATAAAGTATGGATTATGAAGGGTATGATGTTTAAGAAGCCTTGGTTGGGGTAGCCTGTTCAGACTGACGCGATTGTTTGGTTGGGAATGGAGGGGCTGTGATGAGTTCTGGATGTGAGGGAATTGCTAAGTGTAAGATGCAAGTCTTGGTTGGTGTCTTGGGTTCGAATATTTTGCTATTGTGGACTTAAGGAATTGAGGTATGTGTTATGAGTTAGAGTTTATGTCGGATGACAGTCATCATGTCGTTTTGTCGGACAACGACAATCATGTTTGACTTGAGGTTGATCTGTAGCCTTGGTATCAGTGATCTGATGGCGAGATGTTGAATTGTGCAGTAATGTGCAATGACGTGCTGTTGCACGGGAGTTATGATTTGGTTGATATAGGTTATTGGATACCTATGAGATGTTCTGTTTACGTGACATGTTTGGTCGAGTGACTCGCTGGAGTCAGGTGACTCGTTGGAGTCAGGTGGCTTTGTGGCTGTGATGCCAGATCATTTTTCGATTGTGTGAAACCTTGTCCCAGACAATGGAGTGCCACCTGACGCTTCTCCTGGGTGAGAATTGGGGTTCGTGATAGAAGTTCGAGTAGAGGATGAAGATCGGAGGGTTTGCTGAGATACATTCTTTGGTATTTCATGTGAGTTACGTGAGCTTCTCTCTGGTGAGCTTCTTTCTAGAGTCGAGTGTTGTGTTGTTGCTCGTGAATCGGTGGCATGTTAGCTTCAGTGGTGTTAATGTTGGCATCTGTAGGGTGATGACGTGGTATCAAAGTCGGTGATCATCTGGTGATCGTTAGGATTTGAGTAAAGTTTGTGTACGGGGTGTGTGAGTTCACGTGATCGATGTTGGAGTTCGACGTTGTGTGTTTGGACTTGTGGAGATAGTCATTGGTGGATATTGTGAGGTGTGATTGAGCTAGTATGTGGCAATGAGAACGAGGGTGAAGTCTCTGTGTTCGAGCATAGAGCATGTTTGAGATCAGGTACCGTGGTGAATTGGTATCTTGCTTTGCGTTTGTTGCTGGAGTAGTTGTGCTGGTGAGAGTTCTGTGTTGGGGTTTAGTAGCGTGAGTTGAATCTTGATCCGATGTTTTATAGATGTTTCCTGGATGAAAGTGTTGTCAGTGGAACTTGCACGTGTGAACAGTCTGTTTGGAGATTGATTCCTTAAGGATGCGTATTCTTGGTATTAGTTATGTGACAATTTTAGTTATGAGGTTTCAGTTGCTGAGCCATGTCTGCTATTTTACAGCATTGCTGGGGCATTTTTGTTGTTGTACAGTGTTGTTGGGTTTGCACCAGGGTTGTTGATGATTGATAGGCTGTGTTTGGCTTGCGAAACAGTGTTGAATTTTGAGGACAAAATTCCTTTAAGAGGGAGAGAGTTGTGAGACCCAAACCTATTTCTTTTTGGAATGATTCGAGTGTTTGAGATATTAGGATTACCCTTTTAACCTCGGCGATGTTTTAGAGACATGTTTGCTTTGGTTCGAGATTATAAAACATGTTCCGACATCAAAAATAACTTGAGAAATATGGCAGTGAGCATTCTGTCGACTGAGGGGCTTGATCCAGTCGACTGAGTGCATTCCAGTAACTTTCAGTCGACTGACCAGGAGGGTTCAGTCGACTGAGCTTGAGGCGGTGGGATATTTTTGACTTTCTAGAAGGTTTTTCAGTTGACTGGATTAGGGGTCCAGCCGACTAACCTGTGATATTTTTGGGCGTGGCTTATAAATATCAAGCCTTAGAGATATTTTTGAGATATTTATTTCCGATCTGGTTTCTCTCTCACGAAACTTCTACCTTTTCTCTACATTTTGATGGGCTCGGGGCTCGATTTTTAGCGATCTGACAGTGGATCCTCACTATTGGTGTCGGGGGCTTCGCATATATCTGGACAAAATTCTATTTCGTCGAGGTTTAATTTTTGAAATGTCGAGCTTTTGGCTCAAAGAGGTAGGATTCTAGACCTTACTGTTGTATAAGGGAGTTATATGTAATTATATATATTTTTACCCGATAGAAAATACATCAAATGTCATATTTATGTTTAAACCTTGGTTTTTCAGGTAAAATGCATGTTTTTCGCTTTTCTGGGTTTATTACATCGTATGACTTGTGGACGTATGGTTTTCAAATGTGTTTTGAAAATGGTGGTTTTTGATAAAAATCTCAACACTTGGTGTTTTGGAGGTTTGGAGCTAACCCTCGGAGTTGAGTCTCAGTTTTTGAACTGTTTTGTTGGAAACAAGGAAAAACGTTTTGAAAATATTTTTGTTCATCTCCATGTTGATGGATGGATCTATATATACATGTTTAATGTATATTTATGAAAATATTTTTCGCAGTTGTTGAGCTACGGGTTGGTTTTTGAAATGATTCTCTAGATGTACCGGGATAGCGGGTATTTGGCACGAGTTGCTCTCGGTGGAAGTCCAGAAACATGCGCAGAGTAGGTACCTTGGTCCTTTAGGTTAATATTCGTAAACTAGGCGGTTGGGTTCTTTGTTCCCTCGGGTTGTTGAACCCGTAAACTAAGCTTTTATGTTGTGGTGGCTTCGTATAGAACTTGCATTTACCTAACCGGTCCTACGATGTGTAGGGATTGGGTAAAGGGGCACGAGTCTGCAGTTGCTACTTCTGTTCCCTTGTGATGGAGTCGGTACATAGAAATCATTTTACCTTTTCTCCTCGATGGCGTGGCCCGAGTGGAGCATATTGTTTTATCGTTTTACCTTTATCCTCGGCTGCAGGTTTCGAGTGGATTATACTATTTTATTTTCCTCGGCTGTGTGTTCCGAGTGAAAAATATCTTTTCTCGTTCTTCGGTGTGTGATCTGAGTAAAAAATAACGTTTTGGTTACTACTTTTCTTCAACTGCGAAAACGTTATTTTTATTGTTGATATGCATGTTGATATACATGGTTTTGAGGGTGGAAATGTTGAATTTTATGAAGTAAAACCGTTTTGAGCCTTGTGTTGGCCTGTTGGAAAATTTGTGATTTTGGTTTGGAAAAACCTTTTTGGCTCCTGTGGTTGAGCCTGTATGCTTATGATTGCATATCCTGTTTTACAGCTTTATATAGTCTGTTTCTATTGGGCTTCGGCTCACGGTGTGAAATTTTACTGTAAAACCTTTTTCAGGTAAGCGTAGTTTAGTAAGTTGACCTGGTGATGCCAGGAGGAGGCTGATGATAAGATCCTGTTATCTTGTCTTTGTTAGGTAGTTTATACCTTTCTGTATAGATTTCATGTTTTGAGATAACATGTTGTAAATCGTATACTATTCTTATGGATGTATGCATGTTTTAATACTTTTGAGAGAACCTTGGGTTGGTTGTTTTCCATAGTTTCTTACTACATTTTTCGTTGTTGGGATCAACGGTTTACAAATGGGATTTTCAAATGATTTATGCTTCATTTAAACTCTTGTGCTTCGCACAAGATTTTTGGAACAGCCTAAGCTTCGTTTAAAATGAAAAGATTTTCTTATCCAAAACTTGTAGTTTGTTTTAAAGGCTTAGCTTGTGGGGCTGTAACTGTAGTCTTTTGGCTACTCTTTTAACTCAAATAATCCTCGGTAGTACGTTTTTACAAAGGTTTTAGCTTTGTTTGGCTTTTTGGTTTTAAATCCCTTTTGTTTGGGCGGTTTCGGTGGTTGTTCAGTGACTTTTTGCGTGACCCGGAGTTTAGAGCGTGACAGATAGGATGTCACAATATTCCCCACTTAAAAACGCAACGCCCTCGTCGCATTGCCTAGTTTCTTCTCCTAATTGGGATGTGAATAACAGCTCATTGGTATACATAGAGCAGTCCATAAATGTGCATAAAGTATACAATAAAACTTGTAAACTACTACTTGTGAGTGTAATGTGATCCCAAAAGAGGGGTGAACTAGATATTTAAAATTTTCTTTTGAGATATTCAATTTAGAGCGTGCAATTTATTTTCTCTTGATTTTATTCGGATAACTAAATACTCAATCAAACATAAATATAATAAGTTTGAAGGTTAGAAAAAATAAAATTGAGATTTTTACAAGGTTCGGCGCGCCGACCTACGTCTTTATCCCAAGCAACCCGCTTGACGATTTTCACTAAGCCCTCCTTATAGGCAGAGATGCCTCTCTCCTTCACAAGGCGGAGAAACCTTTACACCAAGAGCGTATGACCTCTTTAAACCTATGTGAAATTTTCTCACTTGAACAAGGCTATGATCAAGCCTCAACAATATTTTGATGAAGAAAGCATACAAGAGAGGGCTTCTTCAATGAGCAAGTAAGTACAACACTATAGCACACTAATTCACTCTCAAGAAATATATCAAATGAAGCTCAAAGAGATTTTATAAGTGTTTCTCTCAAATATGAACAAGAGTATGAGATTTGAATGCACAAGAATAAGTAATAAGAGAGTATGAAATTAGCAAACTTCTTGGTAAACTTTAAGTTCTGATAATGGGGTCTTTTTATAGAAAAAAATTCGAGCTAGCCGTTGAGGGTAAAAAGATAATTTAATAGCTCAAGTCAAACTAGCCATTATGCAGTCAAATTGGACTCTCAGGACAAGTCAGTCGATTGATATGGTTTGGTCAGTCGGCTGAGGTACTTAACTTGAAGCACCCCCCAATTCCAGAAACTTTCCAGTCGACTGAATCATTGATTCCAATCGACTGAAACATGCTGGTGATCTTCTAGTCGACTGATCATAGTATCTAGTTAACTGAACCTTCTTGGTTCAGCTTTTTCAATTTTAAGAAACCTTTTTAGTCGACTGGTCAAGTTCATTAGTTGACTGCTTTTAATGAGAAAAATGATTTTCATGATTATTAGTTTCTTCAAGACATTTGTTGAAATGTTTTTCAATATATACTCAAGTTTGATTATTTCAAGAAACATTTCAACATAATATTCATGACTTCAGGTTTCTTTTTATTTTCATATTTGATAAAATGCTTCTTAATTAAAAAAACATTTTATCTTGTGAAAGCAGGATATTCATGAGTCCTATAGTCCAATTTTGATTTCCTATGAGCTTCAAAGGGCATATTCAAAAGTTGTGAACTTACATTGATCCTATTTTGCAATACATTTGAAAAACTTAAAACTTAGTCTTCAAGTTCTTTGCTCCATAAGCTTGTTGCCAAACAGATTTTGATTTAAATGATTTATGGCTTCCAATCCTTGTGCTTGAAATGAATTCTTGAAAATTCTCTCAATTTGCACAATTAAATATCTTGGCTTGTTATCAACAAAAATGGTCGTTGAAATCTTGTTTAGGTCAACAATCTCCATCTTTTTTATGATGACAAAACAAGGAGCAAAATAATGTAGGAAACCTATATAATGTTCCCTCTCACAATAAGCATGAATGAATGACTATGTTTGAGAGTTTTAATAACTCCTCCTCACAATATGCATAGTTGCATGTTATCGTGGAATAGCATATTTTGAAGACTTAACATTTTGATTTTATCTTTAAGAGCAATGTAAGCAATTCATATTCAAAATATCATTCACATTTATCCATTCAATATCTAAAAATGATGAGTCATGCATTCAAAGTTTGGACATCTAAAACATGCATATATATATATATATATATATATATATATATCCAAGAAGATGCATTCAAGGTTTGAACATCCAAAGAGTTAATACATCCACTTGACCAAAAGTTTTTAACTTAATTTTAAAAAAAAGTTATAAGCACATCTATTTTGCCTTCTCCCCCCTTTTTGTCATGATCAAAAAACCAGAGAGCCGAAGAAGTCATCGCCATCGAGATCCTCAATATCGGCGGCCTCATCATCACCTCCATTTGTGCCACCAACACCACCAGTATCATCAATATCATGGCCATCATCAGGTGAAGAAGTGGGATAGGGTGGAATACCAAGAGCTTCTTCTATGCGAGTGAGGCGTTTGTGGACTTTCTTGAATTCTCCTTTGATTTCTTTGGTAAAAGACTTCACCAACCCCTTTAGGAAAGACTAGGTGGAGCGATCTAAAGGAGGATCGACCTGAGTAGGAGCGGTGGGTGAAGCGTGATCGCTTGCTTCCTTATCCCCTTATCTATTCGGAGCCACAAGAGCTTCTTCTGGTTCTTCCTCTTATTCTCATTCAATTTTAGGAACCCAATTGTCACCATGGAGATAATATCCTATGAGTTTTAAGAATTTAGCAGTGAAGAAGTTGGTTAGTTTTGGAGGGAGAAAATTGGATAGAGAGAAAGAGAAACTAAAGGACTAAAAAAGGGGAGTAAGATGAGCACCATATGGTAAAGTGTGGTGAGTGGAACTTTCTTTGGCAAACATCCACATGCACATGAGAGATGGAATATCAAGGCGTTCGTCGATGAAAACACACCACATTATGAAGCAATCAAGGAATGATATGTAGGTTCTTGAACCACTCCAGGGAAGGATGTTATAGGTGATGATTAAGTGAGCGATTTTGGCTATGAGAGTGAGTTGAGAATATTTGGGTGTGAAATTAAAGCAACCTCTTGATTCATAACCATGGGCAAGAAGGCTTGAGGTGTAAAAACTTGGTCCATAATCCAACTGGATGATGGTCGAGGGCAAACAAAATCGCCTCTACCCATACCAAAAAGATTAGCAATATCTTTGTAAGTAAAGCGATAGTGTTTTCCATAAAGGTAGGTGCAAAGATGAGTATAAGGATCATTAGGACTTGTTTTAGATTCTTTGATAAGATTTGCATAGAACAACCAAATATGTTGTGGGAACATACCCTTTGGTTGATAAAACAAAAATGCACCCCAACCAATATCGGAAAAGAGACGAAAAATATGTGGAAAATAGGTATGCATGAAGTTCATATGGAGAAACTTACCAAAAATCGGTTCAAGGAAACGAAGATGGTTTTTGTAGAGAGTTTTTGTAGTCCCGGTTGAGAACCATTTTTCACTTTTATCCGTGGGTGCCCCCCGAGCACTGGATTTTCCTTTCCCTCCCTTTGTTTTAGGCGGCATGTTGGAGATTAGGCGTACTCAAAGTGAGAAATGAGAGGTTGAATCAAGATCCAAAATAGAATTTGAAATTCCTAAACTAGGGTTTCGAAACAGGTGACGACTCACTCGGCTGGGTTGATTTGTGGAGGTAGAAAGGAGATTTTGAATGATAAAAAAATAGATGTAGGATAAGGGTTGATGTGTGAGATGAGTAAAAAAGAGAGGGAGGAACCGAAGATGATATTGTTATAGGGTAGCAGAGAAACCAAGAGGGAGAAAAAAAGGGCTGTGTAAAAACGTGTTACGCCGACCTAGGGTTTTAAAAACCCGAAGGTTCAGTCGAGTGGAAGTGCAGGTCAGCCAACTGACTTGCCTGAGTGAAGATTCAGTCGACTAATCTTAAGGGCTCAGTTAACTGATCTGAAAATTTTGTGACAACATGAACTCCAGTAGCTATTTAGTTGACTGGATGAGATGTTTCAGTCGATTGACTTTGCTTTGTTTGATTTCATGTTTTGATTTATTTCACACAACTTCTCGATTATGCAATAATTCCAATTCTCTTCTTATTAAAATAAAACGATTTTCATTAAGTGGTTTAGTAAAAATATCAGCCCATTGATCATTTGTGCAAAAAAATTCTATATGAATCTCTCTCTTTTGTACATGATCACGAAGAAAATGATGTATTATCTCAATTTGTTTTGTTCGTGAATGTAATATTAGATTTTTAGAGATATTAATTGCACTTGTATTATCGCATTTGATTGGCACGACATCATAATACATTTTGAAGTCTTGAAGTTGTTGTTTCATATACAAGATTTTGGCACAACAACTACCCGCGGCCACATATTCGGCTTTGGCGGTTGATAAGGTTATGGAATTTTGTTTCTTGGAGAACCAAGAGACAAGTGACTTCCCTAGAAAATGACAAGTACCACTAGTGCTTTTGCGATCGATTTTGCATCAGGCAAAATTAGCATCAGAATAACTAACCATTTCAAAGGAAGTGAATTTTGGATACCACAATCCTATGTCTATTGTACCGATTAAATATTTCAAAATTCTTTTAACCGCAATTAGGTGTGATTCTTTTGGACATGTTTGAAATTTAGCACACATACATACACTAAATATTATATTCGGTCTACTAGCGGTTAAATATAAAAGGCTACCGATCATACCTCGATAGAGCTTAGTGTCTACCGGTTTCCCTTGTTCGTCGATATCAAGCTTTGTTGATGGACTCATGGGTGTTCCCAAAATTTTTTCATCTTCCATGTTGAACCGTTTGAGCAAGTCCCTTATGTATTTTGATTGGCTCACAAATGTTTCATTTTTGGCTTGTTTGATTTGAAGTCCAAGGAAGAATGTAAGTTCACCCATCATACTTATTTCGAATTCCTTTTGCATACACAATGAGAACTCCTTGCATAAACTTTCGTTAGTAGCACCAAATATAATATCATCAACATATATTTGAATAATAAGCATATCCTCATGGTTTGTTTTTATAAAAAGTGTTGTGCCAGTTTTGCCTCTTATAAAATCATTTTCTAGTAGGAAACCACTTAATCATTCATTCCAAGCTCTAGGAGCTTGCTTTAAACCATATAATGCTTTGGATAATTTGAAAATATGATTGGGATAATGATAGTTTTCAAAATTTGGCGGTTGTTCAACATAAACTTCTTCATTGATAAGGCCATTCAAAAATACACTTTTTACATCTATTTGATATAGTTTAAAATTCTTATATGATGCATATGCAAGCAACATGCGTATAGCTTCCATCTTAGCTACAGGTGCATGAGTTTCATTAAAATCTATTCCTTCTTCTTGATTATAACCTTGTGTAATTAACCTAACCTTGTTACGGACAACAATGCCATTTTCGTCATTTTATTTCTATAAATCCATTTGGTTCCAATTATGGTATGATCTCTAGGTCTCGGAACTAAATTTCATACTTCATTTCTTTCGAATTGATTAAGTTCTTCTTGCATTGCCATTATCCATGAATCATCTTCTAATGCATCATTTATATTCTTTGGTTCTTCTTGAGATAAAAATGCAAGATGATTATTAATATTTTTGTAGGAAAATCGAGTAGTTACCCCTTGTGATGATTCACCAATAATTTGATCCAAAGAGTGATCTTTTACAATTTTTTATTCTTTTGGCAACACTTCATGTTCCTCTTGATCTTGATCATCAATATGGACTTCGATGCTTTTTTTCTTATCTTCTTTGACTTGCAAATCCTCTAAGCATTTGTTAATTTCTACATCATCACCATTAGAAAGCTTGGAAGAGAAAGGATTAGCTTCATCAAATCTAACATAAATAGATTCAACTAGAGTCATTGTTCTTTTGTTATAAACTCTATAAGTTTTGCTATTAGTTGCATAACCAAGAAATATACTTTCATTCGATTTGGAATCGAATTTGCCTAAATCATATTTCTCATTTCAGACAAAACATTTGCAACCGAAAACATGAAAATAAGAAATGTTGGGCTTTTTTCTATTCCATAGTTCATAAGGAGTTTTGTTAAGATGAGGTCTTATGTAAACTCGATTCATTATATAGCAAGCGGTGTTGACTGCTTCAGCCCAAAAGTATTTAGGCAACTTGTGCTCATTTAATATTGTTCAAGCCATCTCTTGTAATGAATGATTTTTTTTCTCTACAACCCCATTTTGTTGAGGAGTTCGAGGAGCCAAAAATTTATGGTAAATACTATTTTGATCACAAAAATTTTTAACCTCTTTATTTTTAAATTTTCCTTCTCTATCACTACGAATATGTAAGATTGAATAGCCCTTTTCATTTTGAAGCTTTTTACAAAGTTTGGCAAATACAAGATATACTTCATCTTTGGATGCAAGAAATAAAACCTAAGTATACATCGAAAAATCATCAACTATAACAAAGCCGTATACTTTTCCATTAAGACTTTGAACTTTAATAGGACCAAATAAATCAAGATGAAGTAATTGTAGTGGCGTATTTATAGAAATTTTTAGTTTCTTTTTGAAACTCGTTTTGACCTATTTACCAAATTGGCAAGCATCATAAACTGTCTTTAATGAATTTGGTTTTGGGCAAGCTTTTCACCAAATCTTTCTTGACAAGTTTAGATAGGAGATCCATGCTAGCATGACCTAACTTCCTATGCCATAACTAACTTGTTTCATTTTGTGCCGAAAAGCATTTTACATTTTGAGAATCTAGTTTATCAAAATTTATGATATACACATTTTTAAATCGATTTGCAACAAATAATACTCTATTATTCTCCTTATTTTCAACAATACAAGTATCATGCTTAAATATTACACTATATCCTTTATCTTATAATTGACTAATGCTTAGGAGATTATGTTTTAGACCATCAACAAGTAAGACATAATCAATATGAAGAGAAGATTCTTTACTAACCTTACCTTCACCGATGATTTTGCCTTTACCATTATCTCCAAAGGTTAAATAGCCTCCATCTTTAGGTTTTAAGCTCAAAAATTTTGTTTTGTCTCCCGTCATGTGTCTTGAACATCCACTATCCATGTACCATTTTTCTTTAGAAGAGGTGGACTTCAAGCATACCTACAAAACAAATTAGATGATTTTTTTTGGTACCCAAATCTTTTTGGGTCCTTTAGGATTAGTGTCCTTAATTCTCCACATCAATTTTGTGATACTATTTTTCCTTTTCAATGGATAATCAAATTTAATATGTTCATTTTTCTTATATAGAAAACAAGTTGTGTGTTCATAAATGTTTCTTGAAGATGAGACTTGAAAATCTTTGAATTTTTTTACAAAATAATTTTTCAAGTTTTTCTTGTTGTTTGTCTCTTCATCATAGCCAATGTCCTCTTTATTTAAGGACATTCTTTGAGCTCCCAAAAGTTTTTCAAAGTTTTCTTTACCATTTGTAAACTTGTAAATAATTTTGGAATAGTCATCTACTTTCTTTTTCAAATCACAAGAAATATCATTTTCAAGAGCTTTTCCTTTCGAAGTCTTAAATTCTTAATTTCTCAATACTTCATTTTTCTTTTCTAATTGAGATATTTCATTTTCAGAAATTTTTGTCACTTTATCAAATTTGACTTTATAAATGAGTTTTTCTCTTTCCAATGACTCAACTTGCAAATCCTGATCTTTTTGATTAATTGAGAACGATTCCTTTAAATCGTTCAATACTTTAGATTGATTTTCAATTTCCTTAGAAAGTTTCTCATTATCTTTTTCAAGTTTATATTTTTCTTTTTCAATTTCAAGAATTTCTTATGCAAGTTATATAATTCATTTTTAAGTTTTTCATAAGATTGCATGGATTCATAAGTGCTAGATTCATTATAAGAGCTAGATTCAAGTAAATTAGGATTGAGATGAGAATTTACTTCCTCATCCATGCTAGTCATCAAGCAAAAATTTGTAACTTCTTCATCGCTAGAACTTTTGCTAGATTCGTTTGAATCTATGTCATCCCAAGTTGTAGCTTTCATGGCCTTCTTTTTATTTTTAGCTTCTTTTTAAAAAGAGAACATTCTGGCTTGATGTGTCCCGCTTTCTTGCAATTGTAGTAAGTAATAAGATCTTTCTTATAATCTCTTTTACTTGAATTACCCTAATCAAATCTTGTGCCACAAATTTTTCTTACAAATCATTTATCTCTTTTGAAGAACTTTTCGAGTCTTCTAGTAATGAGAGCTATATCATCATCATCAATCTCTTCATTTTGTTCGTCACTAGAACTTTCTTTTGAAACCTTTAGAGCAATGGATTTCTTTACTTTGTTTTGTTCGTTGGCTCTATCTTTGATCTTGAGTTCATACGTCAAGAGAGATCCAATGAGTTTATCCAACGTTATTATTCTTAGATTTCTTGCTTCCAAAATAGTTGTCGCCTTAGCTTCCTAAACGGGTGATAAAGCCTTGAGTACTTTCTTTAACAATTAATAAGATTGATAAGTTTTTTCAAAAATATTGAGAAAATTGATTGTATGAGTAAAACGAGTATACATACTAGAAATGGTTTCATCATCACTTATTTTAAATCCTTCATATTCACTAATTAACCTATTAATTCTAGAATCTTTAACATTTTGTGTACCTTCATATGTAATTTTTGATTTTTCTCATATTTTTTTAGCATTCTTACATGTCATAATACGATTATATTCATTAGCATCAAGAGCATAATATAAAGCATTCATAACACTAGAATTTATTTGAAGTAATTTCATATTACTTTCATTCATTTCTTCTTCAAGTTTTGCAACTTCTTTTTCTTCCACGGTTTTAGTGGGAATGAAATTACCTTTGAAAATCACTCTTCAAGCTTTCCAATCCATTGTTGGATGAAAATTCTTATCCTTAGTTTTCAAAAGGTGTAATTAACACCACAAAAGATAAGAGGTCTTGTTGAGGATTGACCATCTCCAAAAGAAAATACACCTATACTCGCCATAAATCTTTTTACAAAAACTTGTTAGGTAAAAATGGGACCTAGGCTCTTATACCAATTATGAGTGCAATGTGATCCCAAGAGGGGGGTGAATTGAATATTTAAAATTTTCTTTCGAGATATTCAATTTAAAGCATACAATTTATTTTCTCTTGATTTTATTCGGATAACCAAATGCTCAATCAAACAGAAATATAAAGAGTTTGAAGGTTAGAGAAAATAAAATCGAGATTTTTACAAGGTTTGGCGCGCCAGCCTACGTCCTTGCCCCAAGAAACCCGCTTGAGAATTTTCACTAATCCCTCTTTATAGACGAAAATACCTCTCTCCTTTACAAGGCGGGAAAGCCTTTACACCAAGAGCGTATGAGCTCTTTGAACCCAAGTGAAATTCTCTCACTTGAACAAGGCTATGATCAAGCCTCAACAATATTTTGATAAAGAATGCATACAAAGAGGGCTCTTTCAATGAGCAAGTGAGTATAACTCTATAACACACTAATTCACTCTCAAAAAATATATCAAATGAAGCTCAAAGAGTTTTTTAAGTATTTCTCTTAAATATGAACAAGAGTATGGGATTTGAATGCATAAGAATGAGTAATAAGAGAATATGAAATTAGAGAACTTCTTGGTAAACTTTATGTTCTGATAATGGGGTCTTTGTATAGCCAAAAATTCGAGTTAGCCGTTGAGGGTAAAAATATAATTTAATAGCTCAAGTCAAACTAGCCGTTATATAGTCAAATTTGACTTTTAGAACAAGTCAGTCGACTGATATAGTTTGATCAATCGATCGAGGTGCTTAACTTTAAGCACCCCCTAATTCCAGAAACTTTTCAATCGACTAAGCCATGCTGGTGATCATCTAGTCGACGATCATTGTATCCAGTCGATTGAACCTTCTTGGTTCAGCTTTTTCAATTTTAAGAAACCTTTTTAGTCAACTGATCACGTTCATTAGTTGACTTATTTTAATAAGAAAATGATTTTCATGATTATTAGTTTCTTCAAGACATTTGTTGAAATGTTTTTCATTATATACTCAAGTTTGATTGTTTCAAGAAACGTTTCAACATAATATTTATGACTCCAGGTTTCTTTTCATTTTCATATTTGATAAAATGCTTCTTAACAAAAAAAAATTTTTTTTGTGAAAGGAGGATATTCATGAGTCCTATAGTCTAATTTTGGTTTTCTATGAGCTTCAAAGGATATATTAAAAAGTAGTGAACTTATATTGATTCTATTTTGCAATACATTTGAAAAACTTAAAACTTAATCTTCAAGTTCTTTGCTCTATAAGCTTGATGCCAAACTGATTTTGATTTAAATGATTTATGGCTTCAAATCCTTGTGCTTGAAATGAATTTCTGAAAATACTCTCAATTTGCACAATTAAATATCTTGGTTTGTTATCATAAAAAATAGTCGTTGAAACCTTGTTTAGGTCAACACTACTAATAACTTGGGCTTAAATATTTTGAGCCACGTTGCTAGGCTTTTTATTCAAGTTATTGGGTTAGTGGTCCACTTTGGTCGTTACAAATGGTATCAAAGCCAACCCTGGATCCCATGTAGGGCTTCGTGGTGGTGTGAATGGAGGAGTAGAAACTCCGAGGTTGTATATCTTATGCACGCTTATGGGTTGCTATGTATCCGTTAATGGGCTGCTATCCACATCCCAACTAGGGAAAGAAACTGGGGCACGCGACGAGGGTGTTGCGTATTTAAGTGGAGGATATTGTGACACCATATCCCATATCGGTGGGAGATAAAAAAATAAGTTGGTATATAATGAAACTTGTGGACTGCTACTAACAACTTGGCTTAAGTACTTTTGTAACAACCCAAGTAGACCACTGGCCCAATAACATGAATAAAGAGCTTAACAATGCAACCCAAAATACTTAAACCAAGTTATTAGTAGTAGTCTACAAGTTTCTTTATATACCAGACTTAATTTCTATCTCTTACCGATGTAGGATGAGGTGTCACAAAATTTTATGCGCAAATATGCTATGTCCTCGTCGCGTGGCCCAAGTTTTTTTCTTAGTTGGGATGTGGATAACAGCCTATTAACGAACACAGAATAATCTATAAACGTGCATAAGGTATACAATCTCAGGGCCTCTATCCCTCTTCAAAGTCTCTACTCCTTTATTCACATCGCCACGGAGCCCGTCATGAGAACCAAGGTTAGCTTTGATACAATTTGTAACGACCCAAATGGACCACTGGGCCAATAACCTGAATAAAGAACCTAACAACGCGACCCAAAATATTTAAGCCAAGTTAATTATTAGTAGTAGCTAACAAAATTTTTTATAGACTAAACTAAATTTCTATCTCCCATCGATGTGAGATCGGGTGTTATAATTTTGGACCGCGTTGTTAGGTTCTTTATTCAAGTTATTAGATTAATAGTTCGCTTGAATCGTTGCAGTTTGATAAGAAGTGGTTTATATGGAAATTTATGAAGAGAAATCAAAGGGTTTCAACTTTCAATTGCTGTTAGTGTGTATATACTGTTTGTATATATTACTTCACGAATGTTGATATATATATATATGTGTGTGTGTGTGTGCGCGCGCGTGTGTGTGTGTGTTATCTTTCAGTTCTCTCCAAAACCACCCAATTCTTTAGAACACATCTCCCCTATCTAATTATTCTCTTCTCAATTTCCCTTCTATTTTCTTATAATCGGTGAACCAAACTTCGCTATTTTTTTTCACAACCAAATGATTTTGAGAAAGACCATTTCCAGATAAACCATCTAATGTGAAAATCTTCACCCCAAATGCTATCAATAAGAAAATGGATTCATCAATTTTCAATCCATTGACGACTATATTCATTACAAATCCCTTGAATGATCATTTCACCAAATGAAAACCCTAAGTAGGTAAAAATCACAGATA
Source organism: Heliamphora exappendiculata (assembly GCA_034768845.1). NCBI lineage: Eukaryota > Viridiplantae > Streptophyta > Magnoliopsida > Ericales > Sarraceniaceae > Heliamphora > Heliamphora exappendiculata. The sequence goes on along the minus strand of JAOTRH010021570.1, from coordinate 3,664 downwards.
TGCCAAATGAACTAACGAAAAACTGAACACTAGGCGCTAAGGAAAAGATAGAAGAGGCGATGGTGATGGGAAGGTGTTTGCTAACATGGGAAGATGCGGTGGTGATGGGAAGAAGCAGAGGGGCACCATGACAAAATCTAGCGAGAAGATGAAGAGGAGGGTTTTGATTTTCTTGGAATCTTGGTGAGTTTTCTATTGATGTGTTTGGTTTGAGAGAGAGAGAGAGAGAGAGTAGGAAGTTTCTTTCCAGGGCTAATTTCGTCTTTTTACTCATCTCCATTAATGGTGTTTAATTGTAAGAGAGGAATATGTAATTTTTTCAAACATGTGAGTTTGACTGTATTTGACCGAAATCTAAGAAGAGATTAGTGTAATTTTCCCTAAACACACTACTAGAAAATTAGCCTTTTGCGACCAGCTATTCCCGTCGCAAAAAGTTGATTTCCTGTCGCAAAAGGCATTAGCGACTGTATAGCGACGGCATTTGATGGGTCGCAAATAATGGGGTCGCAAAAAGTATTGACGACGGAAAATGCCGACGCAATAGATTTGCGACGGTAAATATATTTATTTGCGACGGTTGCGTGCTGGTCTCAAAAAACGCCACTGAACTTGTTATTGCGACCGCATAATTTCCGTTGCAAATAATTAGACCTATAGCAACCGTTTAAACCGTCGCTAAACAAATAATTACCAACTCAAATGTAGTGTTGAAAAAACTTTTAGCTACGGTCGTGGCCGTCGCAATATCTTTTACGCGACTATAAATTTCCCGTCGCAAAAACTATTTAGCGACTATATTATTGCCATCAGAAATAAAATTCTAATAATTTTTTAAGGGCACATGTTTTGCTGCCAAGAAATACCGTTGCAAAAATATTATAATTCTTTTGCTATGGATATTAGCGACAGCACAAAATATCATCGTAAAATCTTATTTTTTTTAAAAAAATAACATGTTTATAATGTTGGCAAACGTTTCATCATTTATGCATGATATTTTTTGCAATGACTAATATAGTAGTCGCAAAATATCTATTTTAAAATTTTATCTATATTTATCAACGACTAATATAGTATTTTTTAATATTTAAACTTTTATGAGTTTAAATATTAAAAAATACACTGAATTCAAATACATTAAGAAATTTTAAAAAAAGACATTTCATTCACCACATTACCAAACATAAAAATATTCATCTATTCAATGCAAACAAAAAATATTAATCCATTCAGTACAATATTAACCAAATTACTTTGTCAATACACTTCGATTTTTCAAGCACTTTAAACAAAATTTTCAATTCATTCAGTGCAACAAGAGATCCCTTGTTTTCTAAAAACTAGCTCCTTTCCTGTTTAAGCTTAAACAAAAGTTCTAATGGGAGACCCACTTCCTTCACAAAAGTGCCAATTTTATCAATTATCTCAACAGTTAAGCCCTTCTCTTTCACCTGGCAGAGAATAACAACATTTTTTCACCCACAAAAATTAACATACTAATTATTAAAACTCGAACAAGAACATCATAAAATGAAGCAACAAAAATTCGAATTGGATAGTTAGCATCCATCTCCTAATTTGTAAAGAAATAACAGGATTTTGATTATACTCAAGACATTTGGAAAACAGAAAAGGACGGCTCAGATGTTTTCTAATAAGAAAGTTCAACACACTAAATGTCATGCCCTCGACTCCGAGGCACGTGAACCCCACGAGGCAACTTAGCTTCATTAGTTCAATATTAGGAATAACCCATTTTTGAAGGGAAACCGTTAAACTCAACTTATTTTAAAAGTTGTCGCTTTCTCAACTTCAAAATTTTCTAAGTATAAAAAATTTCGGCAAAGTCTCATCTATTTTTTAGACTATCTCACAATTATTTATCAATCTGTCAATCTCAAATACAATTTGTACACAGGCACCGCTTGGATCTCAATTCTCAAAGGCAATTACAACTATTAACTAACCATTCATTTTTAATCATGAACTTCATCTTCAATTACAAACTATGATTTAAACCAGTCATCATCAGTAGTAATAAGGATACTCCCTTCACATACCAAATTCAATATTTTTGCTCATCAATCACAAGTTAAATGGAATATAGATATAAAATAATAGATTTCAAATGTAACCTCTAATTTTATTAAGATGGAACCATCATAACACAATTACACAACTCTAAAGTCCTTGTATCTAAGTTTCTCACATCTTTATTCCCCTCCCAAACCTCAAAGTTCACAATCAAGATTTAAATCTAAGCTCTCTCATTTCATGTCATTTCCTTATAATTTTATCCACCATTTCAATTTGACAAGAAAAGAATCAATGTTAATAAATCAAACCAATACCAACCATTTCGGTATCTCTTGCATTATTTCATCTTTCAATCTGAAATCATAAATTTCAAACACACCAACATCAATTCATCATCGGTTCCATATTTGATTTACCATACATTATTCAGAAGCATAAATATTGGTTTAAACTTGCATCCTATGTATTAAAAAATCCATAAACTAATTGTCCTACCTCTTTTGGAGCCTACAAGGTGAGCAGCCTTGCCAAAGAAGATGTGGACACCAGTGGCAATGACCACTGCTTCTATCTCTCCTTGTTTGCAGGTAGACCCTGAATAAACCCTATTCCCAGGGCCTTTTGTCACAGGAAGAGACTTACCAGTCAATGCAGACTGCAACAACCCGAATAGAGGTATTCAAGTAAGAGAGCACAACTATTAGAAGATGAAATCAACCTACATTGATCAACAGGTTAATGACAGTCACAAGAACCTGATCTATTTTCATTGGGTCACCATCCAGCAGACGAGCATCAGCAGGAATTTTATCCCCAAGTTTAATACTAATTATGTCACCTAGAACAAGAACAGCATCTTCCTCACTCCATTTTCCATCTTGAAGAACCTATGATACTTCGTTTCAGATTTAATCAATTTAGGGGAGAATATATCCTAATTCATAACTCAGACTTAAATAAACTGGTAAAGCAAGTCAAATAAACACGTGAAGGCAGAAACTGTGTTAAAAATCACATTGAACATTTAAATACAAACTCACAGAAAAGTAGAAGACAATAGGTAAAACCATCCAAATCACCTTTGCTTTAGGTGTGAGACGGGCCATGAGAGCTGCAGCAGCATTCCCAGCATTGTTCTCCTCAATAAAACTAATAGTAGAATTGATAATAAGTAGGGTAATAATCCCAACAAAATCCTGTCTGTTTGATAAAAATTTACAGAACAAAAAAAATATAAAATTATTTACTCTAAAATTCTCATTAACCAATTCCCACAAAAAGAACCTACTCATTTACCCAAAATAAGAATACATTCAGTACAAGAGATATTATTGGTGTATATATGTGGAGAACATTGTAATATGGAATCAGAAATTGAATGTATTAACACACACATTGAATGTTTGTTTTGTAATGTTTAATCTGATCCTAACATAACTTGAGATGTTAAAAAAAGTTATTACGCACAGATACACCAGAAAAAGTCAACTAAAAGCAATAGAATACATAAACAGTCAACTACTCCACAAACTGTTATTCTACTTCAACAAACAGCAGAGAGAAAATAAAACCATTAATGACGGTGATGGAGAAGTTGGAAACCCTAACTGTAACGAAACGAAAA
>JAOTRH010021559.1:0-22051 GCA_034768845.1 Heliamphora exappendiculata | reverse complement strand
TTCATTTAATTAAAATTAATTAATTAAAAAAACTTAATTTTATTTTTCATTACAAAATATTTTAATTAAAACCAAATATTTGAATTAATTAACTTAACATGATAAATCAAACAAATATTTATCATCTACGCAATTAAAATATAAAAATAAATTAAATGCAAGATAAATATCCCAATAAAAATAAGTTTTGAGTATCCAAATAGCATTAAAATATCTGATTCTCCAATTGTTTCGGATAAACACAGCTGAAATTGTGCCAAAAATAGCTTGGGAGGAAACCCACTTGTGCGGAAACACTTGGAAACTGGCTGTTTCATTGTTTGCATTGTTTCGGCTGTTTGGTGTTGTGCTTGCTTCGGAATTGGCGGAACAGTGCGCCACAGCCTTTTTCCTTGGGATACTGTATGGACTGTTTGGAAGAAAATCGGCCAATCCAAAGAAATCACAGCCACTGTTTGCATCAATGTTGGACTACTGTTTGCTTTTGTTTGAAGAAACAAGGCGCTGGGATTGCTTGCCAATTGCCTCAGTTTGGAATTTGTGCCAATTGGCTTGCTTCATGGAAATTGCGCCAACAGTTTAACCGCTGCATTGCCTCATTAAACCGCTATAGTGTTTGTGATTAGGCGTTGCAAAGTGTTGGAAACCGGTGCACGCTGCTTGAGACAAAAATAGTGCCTCGTTTGGACGCCGGCGCCACACTGTTTTGGAATCTTGAAAATCCAGCGCCTTTTATTGGTGCTTATTGGAATTACTTGAAGCTTTATCAATTCAACAAGATCAATAAGCCGCCGCTTGGGGATTGCACCCACTGTTTGGAAACTTCAGCTTTTTGGATGGAAATCGGTTCAGCGTTAAACGCTGCTTCAGCACCAAACAGTGCTGCGTTTGGCAAAACCGCAGCAGTTTCTTTTCTCCTTTTTTTTTGTTATTTTTTATTTAACCAGAAAAAATTTTGAAGAGAAAAAAAAAAATTGCATGGCAATAAAAAAACTTATTCGTGGCTAAAACCACCGGAACCATCGCCGGTGCCGCCGCTAACCACCGTCGTTTCTTCTATACCTGTTCTTATTTTTCTTTCTAATAAATTAAAAAAAAAAAAAATTAAAGAATATAAAAAAAAATTACATCGAAACCTATGTCCCGTTGTAGACACCCCAATTTAACTCTGCCCAATCTTAGGCGAATCCGATGATGAAAACAAGTGAATTAGTGCCTCGATACGATCATCAGGAAGTGATCCAAGTTCAGTATTTGAACCCAGAACCTTCAAGCCAATGAAATTTTGACAAACCATCGAAACTTGCTGCCCAAGTAAGGCGACCGCCAACTCTCATTGTGGCGACCACCATATAACTTTGTAGAAACCCTAGCCAAAAGTGGCGACCCCCACCTTTCATCATGGCGACCGCCAACTTCTATTGTGGCGACCGCTATAGAACTTTGTGGAACATTTCAAAAATATGGCGACCGCCAACTTGCATCATGGCGACTGCCAACTATAAATGGCCTAACGTATCCCAAAACGTGGCGACACCTCATTGGTTGAAGAATTCTATAAATACCGTACCCTAGCGTACGTTTTAGGTATGAATTTTGAGTGAGAGAGATTCTGCCGATATACCGAGCAATCTCGAGCCCTGACGCCGAAATCTTGCCAACCCTCCGACCGACGTCGAAGTCTTGCTTGGATCACCACCCGAGGATCGGCCCATTGGAGCACATTCCCGACTTGAGGATTCCACAATTCATGTATCTTATTTGGATCCCTGGTCCTTCTAGCCCTATTCTCTCTCTTTTGGGGTGATCGGGTTGCATTTAATTTCAATTCAAGTACTCCTTCTCGTTTACATAGTTAATCTTGTCTTTATTTAATTGCCTTCATTTAGTTTAGTCCTTTAATTCGTTGCTTGATTAACACACTCACACCGAGCACATTGTCGTTTTCTTTAATTTATGCATCAAATTAGTGCTAATATAATTAAACGATACGACAAAACAATATCGATATTGTTGTAATTCAAAACACTTACATTAAAATGGTTATAATCGTCAATATTATACCAATTTAAATATAGTATTTCATTTCTTCTCTTTTTATTTTATTTTATGCTAATTTCATGCCCTAGCATTTTGTTTTATTTCCTTGTCTTTTTCTGTAAATATTAACTTAATGCTCCATTTTCTTTTTCTTTTAGCTTAGTATCTCTTTTATAACTTTCATTTTTCATATTAATATAGTTCCTCTTTTATAGTATTTTATTTGATTCCTTATAATGTTCCATTTAGAATTTCTTGCTCTTTTAATATTAGTTAATCTTTAATGCTAATATGTATTTTCTTTTCTTTTTATGGTAGTGTAGCATTATTTTTCTTTTAATATTCTATCTTATTTTTTTTTCTTTTCTTTTAGTGTCAGTTTAAATTAATTTATTTAAACATTTCTTTTCTTTTTTTCTCTCTCTCAATATTAGTATAATTTCTCTTTTAGCACTTATTCTATATATTTTTTTATTTCATAAAACTTAAAAATCATAAAAAGTCCTTTAGGCTAGTTTTCTTTTCCTTTTTTTAAAATGTAATTCTCTTTTATTTATTTTCCTTTCCTTTTTGTTTTCTTTCATCTCTTTTAAAGAAAATGCAAAATGTGAATAATTAGGTTTTTTTCTTTGTTTTTTTTAATAATATTTTCTACCATTTTCATTTTAGTATGTTTTTCTTTATAAAATTTTTCTTTATACTTTTAAAATTTTCTTTGTTATAAGATTCTCATTTTATTTTCTTTGTTAGTAAGCTTTCTTTTAGTATAAAATTTTCATGCATCTTTTTACGTTTAGTTTTTGTCTTTAATGTTAATTTAGTTTATTTTTTATTATGCATGTTTTGACTATTCTTTTTGAATGCATGTTTAAACTTATTTAGTTTATTTTTGTAGCAAATCCATGTTTAAATAGTTTTTGTAACTTTTAAAATATTTTATTATTGTTATGATAGTTTAGGTCATTTTTGTAAAAATTGCATGCTATAGAACTTAAGATTTTCTTTTCTTATTTTCCTTATTTGTTGGAACGCTATGTACATATTTTATGTATTTTTCATATTTGATTTTGGATGTTCTCTCTTTGCCCCCATTTACTTTATTTACATGCATTTGAGAAATTCTATTAAATAACCCATGATGATTAGTAGAGGCCAACCTTATGGTTGGGCGAACGGGGTGCCAACTCCTTTCCCAATTCGTACCTTAGCCTCCGAACCCTTTTCTCTGATTAACGTTTTCAAGATCAGTAAGCCATTTTATTTTTCTTAGTTTTTTTTCTCAAAAACTAAGTGGCGACTCTGTTTTCAACAAAAGAGAGGTTTTCAAATTTTAGTTTTTGAGGTGTTAAAATATTTTTCAAAACATCTTTTGAATTCTCTTATTTTTGACCTCTAAATCTCAACGCCACAGTATTTTCTGGTAACTCCGCTGAGGACTGGTTTCCAAAATCAAATAAGAGGGATAGACTTGCAAATATCATTGGTTCTTAATAAAAATTTTCATTTGCATTTTCGCATGCGTATACATTATTTTTCAAACCCCCCTGCCTGGTCGACATGATGCCCTGAACGTTAATCCGTTTCGAGAATTGTCGGGAAGACGGGCAACCCTTACTGACTGTAGGCTATCATAGGTGCAGTAAAAGAGTTCGGGCGTACTATTTGACCGTAACCTACACCACTCCAGGCATGGGAGGTATATACCCGGTCCTATTCAGAAGGTACCCTGTTCAGATTGACCAAAATCAACCTTTTGCATATAGTGAACTTAGAACACCCCCCCCCCCAATTAGGTGCTACTAACCCTAATATGATTATTTGTTCGGATTAGACTAGTTCTTTCCCACGGTTTGGCCCGAACTTTTTGTTATCCTTTGATTAGATTAGTTTTTTGCCTTCGGGTTCTTACCTGGGTTTCGTTCCTCACACTGATCAGTTTCTCACGCCGTGATTTTCTTCCCAGGGTCGTGCCCGTGTTTCGTTTTAACACCTCTAAGATAGTCTCTCTATTCTTCGGGTTCTTCTCGGATTGCCAGTTCTTCCTTATTGTTGTATTAGGCTTCTTCCCGGGGTCATGCCTGTGTTTCGTTTAGGACCTTTAAGATTATTTCTCCCCCTTTTGGGTTCTGCTCGGGTTGCTAATTCTATATCCTATTTTTTTAGTCTAGGCTCGCTTTCTTTGAACCCCTTTCTTTCGACCTATGTGAGAAAAGTTTTATTTTTCTACCGTTATGCTACCGCTTTTCCTCATAGGTCGAACCAGCCTCTTGAGGATTTGAATAGTCCTTTTGTCGGAACACCGCCCGCTTAAATAAAATCTTTCCTCTAGAACTTGGTTGAATCAACCCCCTTTGGTTGTCATCCGGGGTTTTCAGATGTTCAATTGTTATGCTGCTGGCATGAGCCCGACGGGGGCATTATTTCAGTCTCAGCTATTTTGGGTATCTGAGATATTTACTATCTGTTGTCTGAATCCTTTCAAAAAATGTCTGAGACTGGTTATTTTGCTTACACAATTTAGGTTTTTTCGTGGGTTACCATTGATCCGAAAAGAGTACGATCGACACGAGTTTGGGTAATATCAAAATTAGGCAGACTTCGCAGAGTTTACGAATCAACAGACATGGCAAAGAACAAAGTTAATCTGACAGCCCTGATGAGGGCTATTATCGAGATACAGCGGGCTGTGGAGCAGCAGACCCAAGCTCAAACTCAATGTCAGGCATAGATACAAGCAATTCAAGCCCGTATGCTCGGTATAAATGGACCGCTAGACAATACGAATGAGAACGGTGAAGATTTCTGGGATGACAACCAGGGAGCAGAGATACCGCAAGTTGTTGTTCCACCTCGGGTTCCCTCCCGATTGTGGTAGAAGAGAAAAACACCGCTCAGTCTAAGGAATCCGCGTTGGAAGAAAAGATTGACCGGAGGGAAAAGGTGCTGAGGAAAGTTAAAGGAATAGAAGAATATATGCTCGATGTAGGGGGACTCTTCCTGTTCCCAAATGCCAAATTGCCAAAAAAGTTTAAAATACCGGACATAGAAAAATTTAATGGAACCGGAGGTCCTAGAATTCATCTTCGAATATGTGTTGGTACCTGTCACCTATAGGGATTGATGATCGGTTGAAGGCTCAACTCTTTCACTGATCTCTTTCTGGGGCAACCCAGAAATGGTTCCTCTCCCTTGATGTAGCTAAAACCAGAACTTGGGAAGACATTACAATGATTTTTATCAGCCAGTATAGTTACAATGTCCAACTGGATGTAACTACTCGAGAGCTCAAAATGACCCAACAGGAGAACAGGGAGTCTTTTGTTGATTTCCTGACCCGCTGGTGGGGTAACGCTGCAAAAATAACAAACCGGCCCTCTAAAAAGGAGCAAGTCAGGATCGTAGTAAAGAATCTGCAACCCCCCTAAAGTTCTATCTGATTACACAGCCGCTCTCTGCATTCGAGCAGTTGTTTGATGCTGGGGTTCAGATAGAAGATGCAATCTAATCCGATGACATCGAGAAAATAGAACCCAGTCAGAAACCACCAAGAAGGACTTTCCCCACAACCAATCAAAACCCATTCGCAGCAACTAACCTCGTGTCCTGCTCGGGCGAGGTGAACCTTTTGAACCCTTCTCCCTCCACCCATCAAACAAGCAACCTTCAGCAGTCGGGAAATGGTCAGCAAACACAACAACAACTGCGAAGAATTTTCACCCCTCTCAACATCTCGTTATCCACTGCTCTAAGCCGTCTGGTAAAGAAAGGACTCATGAAGGTACTAGATCCTATGCTAGTGCCCGACCCGCTTCCTCCGAGATACAATGCCTCCCAATACTGTGCCTTTCATCAAGGCCATGGGCACCTAACAGACAAGTGCATGAGACTCCATCATGAGATCTAAAACCTCATTGACAACAAAGTGATCCCTCCTCCATCAGCTACCCCGAAACCAAATGTCACAACCAACCCATTGCCAAATCATGCCAGGAAGGTTAGGGTAAATTACATATCTTTAGGGGAATCGGAGGACCCGAGTTAGCACATCTACTCAGCACACCTACCCTGCCCTCATGTTTCAATAACTGAGAACCAAACGGTATGCTCATTCATGATGATTAGAGGTATTCGTGATAGGATGGAAGAATGGAATGATGATGCCTGGGAATGGTATCAACCAATGATCCAAACTTACCAACAAGAAGAGGAGCACAATGAAGAGGATGACTGGCCATTGGATTACCCGACTCGACCTTATGGGTTCGGTCATGTACTTGATGGAATCACCATTCCCTAACTTTTTGAGGAAGAAGTACACGTTGACGACATGAAATCCTATTGGCTGGTCAGGATTGTGTTGAAATCTGATGGGACCGAATGGACTGATTTTTGGACCGCTCAGGAGCAGCAAGTGAACTTCATCGAAGAAGATATCTGGGAGGAGGTTGACAATACGTGGGCTATCAAAGATGATCAGGAAAGAAGAAAAAGGGCAGTCGTTAGTGACCTAAATAATTTGTGGGCATTCGAAGGTCCTCTGCACGTAAACGAAGTAAGACAAATTGAGAGTGTGACGCTGGGGTTGTGGGACCCCGAAGACGGCATAGAACACCTAACCAGAAGTGGATGGCACTTTAAGCTAGCTCAGTTAGAGAGAGGGTAGCCAAGTGGGAAAGGAAAAGAGACAGAGCAAGAGGAGGATGATGATACTGTACTGAGACAGCTAAAAAAGACACAAGCCAACATCAGTATTTGGGGCTTGTTAATGGCGTCACATAAGTATAGTCAAGCTATTTTGAAAGTATTGAACAAGGCCAGTGTCCCGATAGATGCAACCCCCGAGCAGCTTGTTGGACTTATTCTACCAACCGCCAAACCAAAGGTCATTTTTTTTTCCGATAAGGATCTGCATGCTGAAGGAAAAAGTCACAATAAGTCGCTTCACATCACCGTCAAGTGCCTAAAAAAATGGGTTCCGGTAACCCTTATTTATAATGGATCCACCTTGAACGTTTGCCCATTAAGAACAGCTGTCTGCTTAGGGATGAGGCTAGACCAGTTCACTCCCTACAATCAAGGGGTGCGAGCCTATGACAACACAAGAAGGGATGTACTAGGACTGGTGTCATTTGCTGTTTCAGTAGGACCACTGGAGACGTCAGTTGAATTTCACGTGCTAGACGTGCCAGCCTCCTTCAATCTTCTGCTGGGCAGGCCATGGCTGCATGACTCAAATGTCCAAGCAGTACTATCTACCCTTCACCAAAAATTAAAATTGATAAAAAATGGGGCAGCTCTGACCATTCATTGAGAGGACAATATTCACCCCCCGAAACGAGGGGAGGGCACAACTCTGCTAGAAGTCCAACATAGTGAAGATGATGTGTTGCTCAGTGGTTTTCAGTTTGATGAAGTATAGGTTGTTTAGACACAGATGAATGAAGAAAAATGTCTTTCTTCCTTAGCATGGGATTAGGGAATCCCATAACCCATTCAAGTATTGGCAACTCCACACTGTTTTGGTATTGGGCATAGACCAACGGAAGAAGATATGGAAGGGCCCAAAAGGGGACGAAAGGCCAATTATTCTAGGATGCTCAATGGATACTTTGTCAAAAAAGGGGATGATTTCCTATATTGTGGCTTTCCAGAACCATGGATTGACGAAGAAACCAATCAAAAGCTGCTTGGGTTGGAGATCTTTTTCAGCCACCAATTATCTGACACAGAGGAGGAAGAAATAGTGGAAGGGAAGAAAAGAAGGTTCAGAAAGAAGATTGGGATGACAAACTCAATGGTACCGACCTGGGAATGATGTTCAATGAGAAGATGACTCAGTGCGTATAACTGAATCGAACTGTTTCATGATGGGCTTTAGCGCACCGAGAGATTATACTGTGCTCATCGTCAATGCGGCCACAAAGGAAGTAAAGGACTGGTCCATTGAGTCTTCTAATGTGCAGGTCATCTATCCTGAGTCCAAGTTTGAGTTGGAGTCTGTAATTGAGGGCACGTCTGTTGGTGCTCATCTTCCTGCTTTTACCATTGAGTTTGTAATTTTCACTGTTCTTAATGAAATGAACGAAGTTTCTAGTTACTCTGCTTTGTTTGATTTATTTCATACGCTTTCTAACGATTTGGAAATCGACAGGGATATCCTCGAAGAAATAAAACTTTTAATAAGAAGAGAAGAAGAAATGCGTGCCCAACTAATAATTGAAGAAACTTTGTCAATAAACCTGGGTAATGAAACTAACCCGCAAAATGTTCAAATTGGTTCTTCTTTATCCTTAATTGAAAAAGAACAATTACTAATTTTATTAAAAGAATTCAAAGTTGTGTTTGCATGGTATTATGAAGATATGCCCAGAATTGATCCCGACATTATCCAGCACCACATCCCCCTATACCCTGATGCTAAATCGATCAAGCAAAAATTGAGACGGATCCGGCCAGAATAGGCTATGAAGATCAAAGAAGAGGTTGCTAAATAGATCAACGCTGGTTTTCTAATGGTAACTGAGTATCCGAAATGGGTGGTCAATATAGTGCAAGTTTTAAAAAAGGACGATCGTATCCGAGTCTGCGTAGATTTTCGAGACCTCAACAAGGCTAGCCTGAAAGACAATTTTCCATGGACACACATCGACGTCTTAGTAGACAGTACAGTGGGGCATGCCTTGCTGTCATTCATGGATGGTTTTTTCAGATACAACCAGATTTTGATGGATCCCGAATACAGAGAGAAGACGACATTCACCACACCCTGGGGGACCTACTACGCTACCGTGTTATGCCATTTGGCATAAATAATGCTGGGGCAACCTATCAAAGGGCTGCCACTACCTTATTGCATGACATTATACATAAGGAGGTTGAAGTGTACGTGGACGACATGATAGTCAAGTCTAAGGATCGAGATGGCCACATTACAGCACTACGACAATTCTTTGAGAGAATTTGAAAGTACAAGATGCGGCTTAACCCACATAAATGTGCATTTAAAGTCACCGCTGGAAAAATGCTTGGATTTATGATCACCCAACTGGGCATCGAAGTCAACCCCTCAAAGATTAAAGTAATTTTTGAAATGCCTCCTCCAGGGACCGAGCAAGAACTCAGAGGTTTTCTGGGTAAGATACAGTTTATCAGTCGGTTCATCGCAAAGCTGACAACTACCTGTGAGCCCCTCTTCCGCCTGCTGAAGAAGGGAGTTAAGATTGATTGGGATCAGAGATGCTAAGACACTTTTGATTCCATACGATAGTAGCTACAAAACCCTCATGTTCTAGCTCCTCCCGAACCTGACAGGCCACTGATCCTGTACTTGTCGGTGATTGATTCAGCTATGGGATGCATGCTTGCATAAGAAGATGAAACTAGAGTAGAAAAGGCTATCTACTACTTAAGCAAGAAGATGACCGGGTCAGAAATACGGTACACGCCTCTAGAGAAGACATGTTGGGCCTTGGTTTGGGCTTCCCGAAAACTGAGGCACTACATGTTGTCTTTCACAGTGAGCATCATCTCTCGGATGGACCCGTTGAAGTATCTATTCGTAAAGTCAGCACTAACAGGAAGGTTGGCTCGATGGTTACTGTTGTTATCCGAGTTTAATCTTCAGTATGTCACCAGGAAATTAGTCAAAGGCAGAGCAGTGGCAGAGTTCCTAGCCGACCAACCCATCGAAGGAGATAAAGACACAGAGTTTCAGTTTCCTGACGAACAGCTGATGAAAGTTGGCAATGACAAATGGACACTATATTTTGATGGCGCATCCAATCATTACGGCTATTGAATAGGAGTCCTCCTTGTCACTCCCGATGAATCACATGTTTCACTGTCCCTAAAACTCAATTTCGAAGTCACTAACAATCAGGCTGAGTATGAAGCATGTTTAGCTGGATTGGAGGCAGCCCTGGGACTAGGGGCAAGGAAACTAGAAGTCATCGGAGACTCGGCGCTAGTGGTTTCACAAGCTAGAGGAGAATGGAAGATCAGGGACATGACATTGATTCTCTACCATCAGAAGCTAGAAAAGCTGATACCGTGCTTTGAATTGGTAATCTTTACCCATGTATCGAGGCTGTAGAATAATTTCTCCGATGCACTGGCCACCCTAGCATTCATGATTTACATACCACCCGGAGTGCAGATGAGACCTCTGATAATAGAGCAAAAAAGAAAGCCGGCATACGAGATAACAGCCGCCATTGGAGAGAGCATTGATGGCCTTTCATGGTACTTTGACATTCAGAACTTCATAGAGAAAGGAGAATATTCTAAGTTTGCCAATAAAAAGGACAAATGGGCGATACGACAACTATCCACACAGTTTGTTATTTGTGGTGGTAAACTGTACAAACGCGGACATTCTGGGGTCAACAAGCTGTGTGTAAACACTGAAGAAGGTCAACAACTGACGAAAAAATATACGCCGGAGTCTGTGGGCCACACATGAGCAGAAATATGTTAGCAAAAAAAATCCTACAACATGGATACTTTTGGATGACAATGGAAACAAATTGTAGTCAGTTTGTGCGGAGGTGTCAAAAGTGCCAGATTCACGCAAACCTTATGCACGTTCCCCCATCTCAGCTGTATAACCTAATGTCACCATGGTCGTTCTCAGTATGGGGCATTGACGTGATTGTCAGAGTAACCCCAAAGGCATCCAATGGACATGAGTTTATCCTCGTGGCCATTGACTATTTCACCAAATGGGTGAAAGCAGCTTCCCACTCAGTATTGAAGGCCTCCCATGTCACTAAGTTTATCAAACAAAATATCATTTACCGATATGGGGTACTGCATGAAATTATCTCGAATAATGGCTCACATTTTCAAGGAGAGGTTATGGATCTTTCGAGGAATATCGGATAGTGGCTCATAAGTCCTCGCTATATCAGCCGCAAACCAACGGAGCAGTCGAGGCAGAAAACAAGAACATTAAAAAAATTCTACAAAAGATGATTAACTCACACAAAGATTAGCTAGAACATCTACTATTTGCACTCTGGGGATACCGAACGTCGATCAAAACTTCAACCGAAACTACACCATACTCTTTTGTGTACAAGATAGAAGTCGTGCTTCCCATCAAGGTGGAAATTCCTTCACTAAGAGTAGTGGCCGAGTCCAATATCTCAGAAGCAAAATGGCAGAGGAACCGGATGGAAGAGTTGCTCTTATTTGATGAAAGAAGACTGCAAGCCCTATTTCAAGTCCAAGGTTACCAAATGAGGATAGCTCAGGCGTTCAATAAGAAGGTCAAGACTCGGGACTTCAGAGAAGGAGATTTTGTTCCCAAAGAAATCAAAGCTCCTATCTTTGACCTGAGAGGAAAGTTCAAGCCAAATTTGTCCAGACCATTTCTGATCAAAACCATCATCACCGGTGGTGCAGTCATCATTATGGATCTGGATGGAAATGCGTTCTCCACTCCAGTTAACCTCGATCAACTCAAAAAATACTATCCCTCAGGTAAAAATAAGATTAAAGTAAAGGCTCCCTGAGTTGAAAACCGAGAAGGCAACTCAGGCAAAAGTTAGAGTAGCTCGCAAGGCCAAAAACTCGAAAGGGCGACCTTGGCAAAAATTAGGGCATCACAAAAGGAGAGCGTCAATACCTGAGCGAAAACCAAGCCCAAACTACGTAAAGGCCTGATTCCACCTTTTTGGATACGTAGGTAGCTTTTTTCAAGAAGTCCGGCCACATTCTTTGTCTTTAACCATCTTTGAATCTAAGTAAGGCCAATGCAAATTAATTTTTAGATTTTGATGATAAAGACATTCAAGCTTCGAATAAATTTGAACCATCTTAAACATAAAGTGGGAGTTTTTCATTACTTTTAGGCAAAACTACAAAATTTTTAAAAAGGGAGGGCACACAAATCCCAAACTCTAACAAACAAAGAAGGCTGTGAAATTTTTCAAAACAAAGCGGAAGTTCCTAAATCCTCCTCCTCTTTGCTGCTTGTTTCCCCTCTTCTCTGTCTTTCTTCTCCCTATCTTGAGTCAACCATGTCTTGTATACAGCAGAGAGATAGGGACACTGCAACTCGTACATCTCCATCAATGAGCGAGATGGCCAGGCCTCCCGATACTGTGCTAGAAAAGGAGCCTACAGTGTAGATGAGAACAGATGATTGCAAATGCTAAAAAAGGTGGTCTGACTGCGACCGAACTGTTGCATAATCCGATGGGGGTAATAAAAGGTAGTTTGACGTAGGCTAACAAGTAGCACACCAGGATGATCCACAGTGGTTAGAGTCATAGCAGGAATTCGCCACCAAGGATACTGCCAGGTAATGTCTAAACCGATCAGAGAGGAAAGATATTGTCGCCAAGATGCCTCAGTGTCACATATCTGATAATGCGGACGGTAAAGGAAAGCAGCGGCATTGTGTCTGTCAGTAGGAGGCTTCTGTATAAGGTTCACCTTCTCCATGAGCCAGATCTGTAGCAAGAGTTAGAACAGTGAGAGAAAGGCTTCTGCAGTATAACAGAGAACTTGATATATGGGAAGATGTTAAGATCACCTGGAGAAGTAAAGGGTTGCCAGCAAATGTAGTGGTTTCGCCATGATAGACAGCATCCAAGCCCAACAGTGTCTCAGCAAAAACTAGTGGCACGAAGTCTCTCCCCATCCACATTTGGCCAGCAATGTCTACCAAGACACAACTAACCCGCCCATCAGATGGGACAAGTAGATACTGGGCTAAGAGACAGAAGCAAAGTGCGTAACGGCGCCGCAGCTGAAAGTCTAGATCGCTGAGATCACTAGTAGGATGAAACTTCTCAATAAGCCATGGAATGTCAAGACAGTCACCCAAGGTCAGACGAGAAGCCTCCATCTTAGACAGACCGCAGAGTTGCATCACCTGTTACCGAGCAGAGAGAAAGAGAGTGGGGACAATGATAGAATTTCGCGAAGTCAGGTCCAACATGGCAAAAAATTCTTCTATAGTGGGGCAGAGTTCCTCGAGACCGAATCGAAAGACATGAGATTGCGGATCCCACAGTTGTGCAGCAGCCGTCAGTAAAGGTCTGTTAATATTCACATTCCTCAGTAGGAAAAGAGCATTAAGACCGAAAGGGAAAAAGTTCAAACGTTCGATATGGGAGAATCCCTTAATCCATGAAGAAAGGGGATTGGCCATTTGAGTCTGAGCAACAACAAATGGGGGCTCCAGGATAGTATTTATAGGGTAAGAAAGGGCAAAAAATCAAAAATTCGAACAAGAGGGACAATCAATGTGGCGACCGCCACCTTGGAATTGGCGATCGCTAACTCAAAAATACATAGTACAGTGACCTCATTCTTTTGACCGGGCGACCGCCATGTTGAAATAGGCGACCGCCATGTGAACATTTTGGGAAAGTGGCGACCGCCATGATGGATTACGGCGACCGCCACGTGTAAACATGACGGGTATGGGACAATTTACAATTTGTGTGATCTGTGGGTTGTGACAGCTAAACTATGCATCCAAGGTAAATTTGAGCAGTAAATAAGAGAGAATCATGCATCGGACGAATAAGCAGGTAATAAAATGGCACGAAGGCCCAAAAAGCTGTATAGTGTATCAAAATGTAAACTGGGGCACCCAAGCCCAATAACCAACAGCAAAAATGGAGTATGCAAGCCCATGGAACAAGTAAGTCAAACTGGGGCACACAAGCCCATGAAGAAGATAAAATATATGTAAATATGTCAGAATAAGGCACGCAGGCCATTCAAAATAAATATATCTGAAAAGTAACCCTAGGGGGGCTCTCTCTCTCTCATGCATGCCTGGGGCGAACTCGCCAGGAAGGGCCAGCCTCCTCCGAGCTGTCATCCTCGAAGAGTGTCGAAGTCATCACCATAATCACTGCTGGAGGAAGAAACAACTCTGGATCGGCTCCGAGCAGACGAAACTGACCCTCAAGAATGAGCTCGGGAAGAAGCACGAGACCTGCGACCACGTGCTGGAACTAGGGCAGGAGCAGGAGCATGGGGTGGAACAACAGCAGCTATAGGTGGCTGTCGAAAGAGACAAAAAAAATAAGAAAACAATATACAGGAGAACAAAGAGATCAAAAAGGACAAACACTTACCAGCCGAGGAGCAAAAGGAACCCCAGCTGCATGTAGAGCAGCATCTTGCTGGCGAACAAGGGTCCGCAGGCCGCTCATCACCAGCATGAGATGATCCAGCCAAGCCTGATCCTTCTATTAAGAAATAATACAGAACTGAGTAATCTACGAATAAAGAAGGGCGAAAAAGAAATAGTGAGAAAAGGGTCAAACTTGAGCTTGCTCTGGCTGGAACTCCGGAGCTGGAAGAACCAGGATAGGAATGTTGAAAGCATACATGTCTATAAAGGAACATACGGTCCAGGGTATCTCGACTCTCCTAACCCTAGCTCCACCAGTTGGACCATGATCAGCAGCAACAGGACCAGCATCAGCAGCTTCAGCAGCGGCACCAGTAGCACCAATACCAGCAGCCTCTGGTACCTGTCCTCGCCTCCTACCTCCTGGGGCAACCGGGCCAGGTCCTAATGGCCCCATCAAATGAGCCCGGACCCAGGCCATGTAGTCTTCCTCTGCTACAAGCAGCTCCATAGCGGGTGTCCCCGCAGTCTCCAGCAGAAGGTCGACCCGACCCGACCCAGATCCTCAGTCCGGCGCATACAGGCCAGAGGAACCACTGGGATCCGAAAGTCATCTAGGCCGAGCGACTGGCGAACCACTCGCTCTCCCAGATAGTACCCCCGCCCAAATGGGCCCTCCAGCAGGATACGCCCCGCAGCGGTGTCACGGCTACGCATCAAATCTGTGTCAGTCCAATCCTCTACCCCCCTCCAGACATCCCAGTGAACCTGCAAGGTACAGAACAATGTAAAGAACGGTAAAGCATACAGTATGATGAACAGTGTGCAGTAAACAGTATGGTGTAGTACAGTGAATAGCGTAGTAAGCAGAAGGCAGTATATTGAACAGAAAATAAAGATACCTGGTCAGGGGTCAGCTGATCCAAAGACACCCGGAATCGGTCAAGGTCCTTCCCTCCGCCCTTCTTCCCCTTTAGCCCTCGGGACCACCAGGTTGCACGGGGAATGACCAGAGGGTCTGTCGCGGAGTTCGCCGGGACGTGAAGCTCGAGGAACTCATAGGTCCACAACTGCAAAGAAGAAGATGTCAGCTAGCAGAAATAATAGATAATAGAAATGAATGAAGAACTACAGAAACTAAGTCATATCTCCCAGACCCTCTAGTATCCCCTGATGTTGAGCTCCTGAGGGAATCGGGTCAGTGTCCTCATAAAACTATAGAGGGTAGGCAAAGCGGCACTACCCCAATCGTACGAAGCGACCCGATCAAAACGAGCCAGGCCACCCAAGTAATGTAAGTGAACGGTATTCTCCTTGTTCAAAAACAAGGAGGTACCGAACATATACATAAGAAAGCCTTGGGCGACCCACTGGTAGTGGCGAGGCTTGGTGCACTAGAAGTGTCAGAAGCGGTCGAAGAACCAGGTGTATCTAACTCGATCCCGGTCCATCTGCACGTGGGCAGCCCTGAGGAAATACAGCAACGCGTCAGCAAACTGCGCAATGGTGGGATCGAATGGGATGGAAGCTTCTCTAACTCAGATGCCGGTGATGAGGGAAAAATCCAGAGGCATTAGAGTAGCCTCGAAGGTGGTGAAGTGAAAGGTGTTTGTGGTATCCCACCACTGCTCGGCCAAGACTGTCAGCCATAGCCGATCATTGCTCCTCCTACCCAGCATGGGTATGAAACGAGTGAAACCAGAGGCATCAATATAAGCTCAGCTGGGAGCAGGGAGGGCATCATACCCCACTCCAACACCTCCCCGGAGGCTGAACCTCCGAAGCCCCGGACGTAGTGACCAGCCTGTAAATAGAGGACATATAGAGAATACATAAAGGATAGATCAAGTAAGCAAAGTGCAAGGAAACAACTGAAAACGAAACCTAGGTTCTTTCAGTTCTTTTCAAGTCCAAGAAAACTAGGCACCCTAACCCTAGGTTCGTAATTTTCTGCACATCCTAGTAACCCTAAGCCCTGGTGCACCAGGCAAATCTCTGTCTTTTTGTGTTAACTCCCTCAAAATTTTAAATATTTCTAGTATTTTCTCAAATTTTTCTCAAATTTTTTCACATTTATAGGATTTTTCTCAATTTTTTTAAGATTTTCTAATTATTTCTAGGATTTTCTTTTCTTAAAATTTTTCTCAAATTTTTAAGATTTTCTAAATATTTCTAGGATTTTCTTTTCTTAAAATTTTCCTCGTAGGATTTTCTTTTCTTAAATTTTTTTTCAAATTTCTAAGATTTTCTAAATATTTTTAGGATTTTCGTTTCTTAAATTTTTTTTCAAATTTCTAAGATTTTCTAAATATTTTTAGGATTTTCTATATTTTTAGGATTTTTTTTTCTTAAAATTTTTCTCAAATTTCTAAGATTTTCTAAATATTTCTAGAATTTTCTTTTCTTAAAATTTTTCTTAAATTTTCTAAAAAAAATTTCTCAAATTTTTTAGGATTTTCTCAAAAATTTTCTCAAAATTTGTAGGATTTTCTCAAAATTTTCTTAAAATTTTTCTCGAATTTTTAGAATTTTTCTCATATTTTTCAAATTTTTCTAAAAATTTTCAAAAATTCATCAAGTGTTTTTCTTAAGAGTTGCCCCAATTTTCTAATATTCTTTCCAAAATTTTCTAAGGTTTTCGAAATTTTTCAAAATTTTCTAGTTTTTTGAAAAAAATTTCTCCGAATTTTAAGATTTTTTTTTGACAAGATTGCCTCTAAATTTTATAGGATCTTAATAAAAACTACCCTTTTAATTTTCCTGCCCCAAAAATAAAAAACAAAAATTCCCCCGTAGATTTGTATTTTTCCTCAAAATAGCAATAAAAATTTAAGTCTTTTATTTTTAAGATTTTCGCTATATAATCACCCCTTTTTGTTGATTGTTTAAAAGATTCTAGTGTCCCTACTATTTTGATTTCTATTGTATAGGTACCTAAGCTAAGCTCAAATCCCAGTCATCATTCGTCAAATCAACATCCACATCAAAATCATCCAATGCATCAAAAATAAGTCATCATCATCAAATCACATCATATGGAGGAATCCTAAACATGCGTCTACGTTTGATATTCCATGCTTTGGTATTAAAACAAGTTGGGATAGGATACCTACCGATGGGCGTCGACGAGATATATGATGGTCCGGCTCCTGTAAAAGAAGATCGGCAGCAACAGCATCGACCGGGGGCTCATAGCATCTCAAATCGCATACGCGTACGTATGCGGGTCAAAAGGTGCCGGATGACTGTCTCCAGCATCGGGGGCAGAAAGTTAGCATCGCGGCCTCTACAGCAGCATCAGCAGCCGCTTGAGCCTTAGCAGCTGCTCATGCCTCCTCCTCAACAGCATGGCAGGAGGCACGCTCCGCCTCAAGAACAAGGGCATCCATCGCAGCAGTGGGCTGCGTGGAAGTAACCCTACCAGCAGGAAGGCTAGTGGACGTACCATCGAGAGTACCCAGGGAAGAGCTCCCAGTACCAGCGGGGCCCCGTTTTGCCCCCAAGTCATCATCTTCATGGCCCTGGCCCGCCATGAAGAGGATGGAAATCACAAATAAAAGGGTGAACATGGTGTGAGAGCTTAGAAACAAGAAAATACCAAAAAAGCTTGGGAGCAAAGAAAGTTTGAGAGAGAGTCGAGAGCAAGAGAGGCTAGAGAGAGAGTGAGATATGAGGGAATGAACCACACCCGCGTGCCTGGGGAGACCTTATGCACGCCTCGAGTTGGCGGTCGCCATGTTCAATGTGAGCGACTGCCAGGTATGCCAAGGGTTTTGTGGCGACCGCCGTCTTAGAGGGGATCGTATCCAGCGACCGCCACCTTCTAAGGGTTTTCATAGTGGCGACCGCCATGTCAGTGGGGAAAACGGCGCCACCCTGTCAATAGTCACGTCCGTTTTAGGGTTTCAAAGGGGGCCGTTAGGGGGTCTGCTTTTTGTATGTGTTTATTCCCTTTTAAGTATGTTCATTTTATTTGTTTTTGTAGTAAAAATGATTCCCAAAAATAGTAATTTCTCCTAAAAATAAAATAATAAACTTTCTCTCAAAAAATATTTCGAGTATTCTATTATGTGTGCTTTTAACCCCTATTAAATTCATGTTTTCTCCCGATAAAATTAAATTTTAAGCCGTGACTTGGTTTTTAAATTATTTTTGTCTCGAACCTCACTCTGAATATTTTTAGATTTTAACTCGACCTATTAAATTCATGTTTTCTCCCGATAAAATTAATTTTTAAGCCGTGACTTGGCTTTTAAATTATTTTTGTCTCGAACCTCGCTCTGAATATTTTTAGGTCTTGACTCGACCTATTAAATTCATGTTTTCTCCCGTTAAATTTAATTTCTAAAAGTCGTGACTTGGCTTTTAATTATTTTTTTATCTCGCGCCCCGTTTCGAATTTTTAGGTCTTAACTCAACCTATTAGTTTGATGTTTACCTACACGGTTCTCCTCATGACCCTAAACTGACTCCTCGGTCCTCCTCATGACCCTAAACTGACTCATCGATCCTCCTCATAACCATAAACTGACTCGTCGGTCCTACTCACGACCCTAAACTGACTCACCGGTCCTCCTCACCGACTCGTCAGTCTTACTCATGATCCTAAACTGACTCATCGGTCCTCTTTACAACCCTAAACTGACTCATCGGTCCTACTCACGACCCTAAATTGGCTCGTCGGTCATCTTCATAACCCTAAACTAACTCGTCGGTTCTCCTCACGATCCTAAACTGATTCATCGGTCCTCTTCATGACCTTAAACTGAATCGTCAGTCCTCACCATGACCATAAACTGACTCGCATTACATTACACTATATCTATCTGCTTCATGTTAGCATTTGTTCATGTTAAGCATCTGCATCATGTTTCTTATCTTGCATTTTGCTCCATGAACTACATTTTGGTCTGATCCCTAGCAAAGAGGGTACGTAGACAGCTCGATAAAAATTCGAGTACGACTAACATCATACGCATGCTTGTTTTCTTGTGGCCTAAGATTGACGGCTCGGTCAAATGGTTGTTGTCTTTGGGTCTTTGATATAACCTGCTTCACGCGTTGCTATGCAAGTTATATCAAATAGGGGCAACTGTAGACACCCCAATTTGACCCTGCCCAATCTTAGGCGAATCCGATTATGAAAAAAGGTGAATTAGTGCCTCGATACGATCCTCGGGAAGTTATCCAAGCTCAGTGTTTGAACCCGAAATCTTCAAGCCAATGAAATTTTGACGAACCATCGAAACTTCCTGCTCAAGTAAGGCGACCGCCAACTCTCATTATGGCGACCGCCATATAACTTTGTGAAAACCCTAGCCAAAAGTGGCGACCGCCACCTTTCATCATGACGACCGCCAACTTCCATTGTGGCGACCGCCATAAAACTTTGTGGAACCTTTCAAAAACATGGCGACCGCCAACTTACATCATGGCAACCGCCAACTCCAAATGGCCTGACGTGTCCCAAAACGTGGCGACACCTCATTGGTTGAAGAATTCTATAAATACCGTACCCCATCGTACGTTTTCAGTACGAATTTTGAGTGAGAGAGACTCTGCCGATATACCGAGCGATCCCAAGCCCCGACGCCAAAATC
This sequence comes from Heliamphora exappendiculata, assembly GCA_034768845.1. Classification (NCBI taxonomy): domain Eukaryota; kingdom Viridiplantae; phylum Streptophyta; class Magnoliopsida; order Ericales; family Sarraceniaceae; genus Heliamphora; species Heliamphora exappendiculata. The sequence continues at coordinate 2,311 of JAOTRH010021559.1, read as the reverse complement.
CTACCGAACCTCCGACCGATGTCGAAGTCTTGCTTGGATCACCACCCAAGGATTGGCCCATTGGAGCACATTCCTGACTTGAGGATTGCACAATTTAGGTACCTTGTTTGGATCCCGGGTCCTTCTAGCCCTATTCTCTCTCTCTTTTAGGGTGATCGGGTTGCATTTAATTTCAGTTCAAGTACTCCTTCTCGTTTACATAGTTAATCTTGTCATTATTTAATTGCCTTCATTTAGTTTAGTCCTTTAATTCGTTGCTTAATTAACACACTCACACCAAGCACATTGTCGTTTTCTTTAATTTATGCATCAAATTAATGCTAATATAATTAAACGACACGACAAAACAATGTCGATATTGTTATAATTCAAAGCACTTATATTAAAATGGTTATAATCGTTAATATTATACTCATTTAAATATAGTATTTCATTTCTTCTCTTTTTCTTTTCTTTTATGCTAATTTAATGTCCTACCATTCTATTTTATTTCCTTTTCTTTTCTTGTAAATATTTATTTAATGCTCCATTTTCTTTTTCTTTTTCTTTTAGCTTAGTATCTCTTTTATAGCTTTCATTTTTCATATTAATGTAGTTCTCTTTTCTAGTATTTTATTTGATTCCTTATAATGTTTCATTTAGAATTTTTTGTTCTTTTAATATTAGTTAATCTTTAATGCTAACACGTCCTTTCTTTTCTTTTTATGGTAATGTAGTTTTATTTTTCTTTTAATATTCTATCATATTTTCTTTTCTTTTATTTTACTATCAGCTTAAATTAATTTCTTTTAGCATTTCTTTTCTTTTTCTTTTTTCTCAATATTTGTATAATTTCTTTTTAGCACTTATTTTTTCTTTCTTTCTTTTTATTTCATAAAACCTAAAAATCATAAAAAGACCTTTAAGCTAGTTTTCTTTTCCTTTTTTTTCAAATGTAATTCTCTTTTCTTTATTTACCTTTCCTTTTTGTTTTCTTCTATTTCTTTTAAAGAAAATGCAAAATGTGAACAATTAGGTTTTCTTCTTCTTCTTTTTTTTAAATAATATTTTCTACCATTTCTATTTTAGTATGTTTTTTTTTATAAACTTTTTCTTTATTTTTCTTTAAACTTTCAAAATTTTCTTTATTATAAAATTCACATTTTATTTTCTTTGTTAGTAAGCTTTCTTTTAGTATAAAATTTTCATTTATTCTTTTACGTTTAGTTTTTATTTTTAATGTTAATTTAGTTTATTTTTGATTATGCATGTTTTGGCTATTCTTTTTGAATGCATGTTTAGACTTATTTAGATTATTTTTGTAGCAAATTCATGTTTAAGTAGTTTTGGTAACTTCTAAAATATTTTATTATTGTTATGATAGTTTAAGTTATTTTTGTAAATATTGCATGTGGGAGTGCTTCATGTATTCTTTTAGTTAGAAATTGCATGCTATAGGACTTAGGATTTTCTTTTCTTATTTTCCTTATTTGTTGGAATGCTATGTACATATTTTATGTATTTTTTATATTTAATTTTGGATATTCTCTTTTTGCTCCAATTTTCTTTATTTGCATGCATTTGAGAAATTCTATTAAAGAATCCATGATAATTAGTTGAGGCTAACCTTATGGCTGTGCGAACGGGGTGTCTAACACCTTTCTCGATTCGTACCTTAGCTCTCGAACCTTTTATCTGGTTAACGTTTTCAAGATCAGTAAGCCATTTTGTTTGCGAACGGGGTGTCTAACACCTTTCTTGATTCGTACCTTAGCTCTCGAATCTTTTATCTGGTTAACGTTTTCAAGATCAGTAAGCCATTTTGTTTTTCTCAAAAACTAAGTGGCGAATTTATTTTCAGCAAAAGAGGGGTTTTCAAAATTTAGTTTTTAAGGTGTTAAAATATTTTTTAAAATATCTTTTGAATTTTCTTATTTTTGACCCCTAAATCCAAACGCCACTCCCGTAGGCTCACATTCGATCTAAAAATTAATTAATTTATCACAGTCAACCTCCGTGATCAAAAAAATTAAATCATTATCCACGCATTTTATCAAACATGAAAATAAATGATGATCATAAAATCAAAATTAGAACGCCTGCAAAACAAAATTAGCAACAGTTCTAAATCTACCCGACCCCGATAAATCGTAAAGAAAAAATAAAACGACTCTGATACCAATTTGTTAGAGGTAAAACTACCAAGATCATTATTTTTTTTTAAACGATTAATCGGTAAAAAATAACTGGACGGGCAAACGCCGAAACGGGCTCCAGATAAAACTTTTGACGAAGAACGATCAAAATAAAACCTGTGCAACCAAAGTTAATT